>JAPKLY010000007.1:3138048-3167817 GCA_026898435.1 Prunella vulgaris | reverse complement strand
TCCGTGGTTTTTATGTTGGGGAATGAAGTTACACTGCCTGAGGCTAAAAAACCTGGTTTTTTCACACAGAGAGATGGTTTTAACAATCAGAGTTCTAATGGCTCAACTGTAGCGGTTTCATATAATCAAATTTCAATTACAAGGATGGAAGCCAGATAGGAATCACCCTTTTTTTTTAATGCAACATGTAATGCATGAATTGATCCCATATCAGTCTAAAAACTGTAATATGAAAAATGTATATGTCAATAATTAGTTGAACTATTATGTTCTCACCAAGTATTGTCAGATAAATTTCCTTTATATGAAAACTGAATATTAATACTTATATTTAGATTAAGTTTATTACTGAGTTTGTAGAGCTAGACAATAATAATAAAAGTCAGAGATGGGGCTGATGTTGATCTTTATTGGTGGAGATGTTAAGAAATTTCCAATTCACAAATGTATTAAAAATTAATGGTTTGAAGTCAACACCAAAATATAATATGTCAACAGTCTTTGAAAATGTTCTCTTCCTTAAAAATAAAATTAGTTATCTTGATGTATGAAAAGAAAAGTTGCTAGAAATTCTTCACTTCTCTATGATTTAGGGAGGTGTTTGGCTAAAATTATTTCAAACATGTTATAAGCTCTAATATTATTTTTTTAGTTGTTTTAAGAGCTTATAAGATGTTATTTTTAAATAGTTATAAGTTGTTAAAGTGTTTGGCTAATATATCTTATAAGTTTTTAATAATTTATCATAATTTATTTTTAATTTAATTTTGATGTAGAATAAATACTTTTTAATTTTTTATGTTGAAGTAGAGGTGTGGAAGAGTAGGCGGGGTCCTTAGTGGGCCGGGTGGGTGGGGATGGAAGCAAAGAGAAAAATAAGTTAGAATATCCCAAATTATTTTTTACAACACACATATTGCAAAGAATTTATTTTAAAATCTTACAAGCTGTCAAACATCTTATTCTATCTAACACTTTAAGGACGCTTATGAGCTCCTAAACAGCTTATAAACTGTTTTCAAGAATTTATAAGCTCAATCAAACACCATCTTACTTTTATATATAAGCTTACAGGAGACACTGTGTTTCATTATGCATAAATCTCTCGTACACCATACAATTCAAGTTTATTTTTTAATAGTATCAACGATTTACACTGAGCAGTTTCAGTTTACGCAACAATTACAACTTTTTAAATTATAAGGTGGACCTAATGCAAGCAAGAATAAATGTTTTTTATCAATAACCCCGGTATAAATGACAGCACCAACAAACACAGAGAGAGCATCCATAAATTTGGGGCGTTGAGATGAAACACAAAATGAAATCAGAGTGATAAAGCATTAACAAACACAAAAATGAAATCCGAGCGATAAAACATTAACAAAGACAAAAGATGAAACCAGAGATGCAACACAGAAATGAATATGACAAAGAAGTAAAAAACAAAGTCATATTCCAAGTCAACACCAAATTGCACTATCTATCAGTTCCTTCTCTTTGGTCATTTTACTTTTGATATTTTGTTTGGGTTTAAATACAATTTCCTGAGATGCACACTATCCGGAAAATTATCACTCATCTAATCGAGTACACAGGTAATTTCAGCTGTGTTGCAACAAATAAAACAAATTGAAGCTCCACTTTACTCGGACTTACCTGGGAACAAGAATGATGTGCCAATTTGTCGGCCGCCATCATCAATTGATCCGGAGTTCGTGGCGACGGCGGCGATCCGACGATTCAATTCAATGCAAGCCATGCGGTACGCCCCCACAGAAGGGCTCCGGCGAACGCACTCCGCCCTGATCTTCATCGTCGAGTCGAGCGGTGGCATTGTGGTCCTCTCACGGTACCTTTTTTATGATTCGAATCAACCGTGGATAAAGGCTGTACAGTTACTTGCTTTGCTGGGTAGGATTTCATAAAAGTTTGATTTAATTAGGATTAGTGCATAAAATGCTATACTTCTTCCGATTAATTTTATCCTTTTTTTTTTTAATGAGTCGATGAGGAATGAGAAGGATAGAAATCTTGTTAGATAAGCTAAGATAAATTAAATTAGAATATATATTGCATGTAAATAGTTTATTGTAGATTTTATTAATCTCAATTTTTGATACACTAATGAAATTTTTTATACATTTGATTAAATGTTTGATATTTTAAAACTTGATCATTTAAGTTTATCATGAACCATTTTCATACAATACTTCGCCATTAAATTATCTTATATAATTTGATGTTTGGTTTAATGGTCAAAAGTCCAAAATTACAATTCAATTATCTTATGAATGGTAGATAATATTATCTTAGGAAAGAGGTATTATAATAATTTATTGTGTTTATCTTTACTAAAGTATTCTTCTTATATTGAAAGGGAGAACCATAATTTACTTTATTTTTATTTATGATATAGAGGGTAAATTATCATTTGCATATTTTTTATATTTAATCTTACCATCCAAACATTCAAAATAAAATTATCTTAGATTACTAATTATCTTAATCTATTAATCCAAATATAATATTTAACTTAAGTTATTTATCATGTTCATCGAACCAAATGAACTAATCTCATAATTTTTTACCTTTTCTGAATTGTTTTTAAAATAATATATATATAAATTTAGTTTCAATTGTTTATAAATAGTATATAATTTATATTCACAAAAGTACAATATATAAATTCAGTCTCAATTTTTTTAAATTGTTTAATTTACATCACAATTTTCAATAAAATGTCCCAAAATTCCTTTAATATATTTCAATTTCGTCCAATAATTCACAACATGTTCTAATTTATATCATATTTTTGCTAGAAAAATTTAATATATTTCAATTTCGTCCAATAATTCACAACATGTTCTAATGTATGTTATATTTTTTGCCAAAAAAAAGCAAACGACATTGTATGCTATCATGTATTTTGCATTTACCAGTAAATTTGTGGAGAAACCGACCACAATATTGAGACCGCAAATATGTGGCGTAATTTTTTTAAAATGAAGCCACACAATTTTCAAATTAAAAATTATAGAACTTAAAAAAAATTCAAATACGGGGAATGACGAAATTTTTTAGTGAGTGGAAGGAGAAACAGAGTATTCTCCTTCGAGGAATATAATCTAAACCTTCTTGCATACGCATGTATTATTTCATCTGGTAGCTTAACATGTTTAAATCATATCAACCATATGCAAAATTTGGGCAGGCATGGAGACTTTACAAGAAGATAACTCACACAGATTAGTAAATCCTTCTCTAGGCGACTCGTTTAACTCATCTCAAGTATTGCGCTCAATCCATGTTGGAATTTTGTGCGTGAAAAAATCAACTGGAGAAAGGCCAAACATGTCCTTAGTGGTTTTCATGCTGGAAAATGAAGTTGGGATTCCGAGGGCTAAGGAGCCGGGGGAGGTGTTTTTGCCAACCTAAATCCCAGCACCTCAACTGCAGAAAAATCACAAAAATATTACTATCTTCTTTACCAGGCAAGATCTACCTACACAAGCTCGATTAGGACATAGGGAGGATCGGATAGAAGTACGAAATTCCGAATGTTCAGAGAATTAGATCGATTCTAGTAAGGACAGGTCATATTGATGACCAAGAAATTTCTGGAGAAGTTCTAATTACATGGATGGAAGGCAGATAGGAATAAACTGTAGTAGTTTACGACAATTCATACTATATCTAGTACTACAGTATTTTGTAACAAACATGTATTATAAATTTTGTAATAATTAGACTGAATTAATTTTAAATTCGACCCTTCTTTATGCGGCTCGTTATATGTCTAAAACCTGTCATATGAAAAAATTTCCTATCACTAATTTTTGAGTTGTCATGTTCACACCAAGTATTGCCAGATAAATTTTCTACTACACAAATGAAATGAAAAATGAATCTTAATATCTACCTTTAGATCAAATTTGTTATAAGTTTCTAGGGCTAGACCATTGTTTTAAGATCAGGCCTAAGGCTGAAGCACATTTTGAGGAAGATGTTAAGAAATTTCCATATCACAAATGTATTAAAAAACTAACTATTCCAAGTCAACACCAAAATATATTATGTCATGTTTTATGGTCTATCTTCTCCTAATTAAAAAATAGAACTTGTTATATTTGCATCAAAAGAAAACTTGCCTGAAGTTTAAGTTGTACTCCTTCTCTATGATTTACTTTAATGGATATATTCACAAGATATACAATGTTTCATTATGTATTTCATCTTATGCTCCAATTTTATCAATGTACGTAATTTGTGAAGAATGACAGCTCAATGAACGTGAAGAGAATATCCACAATTGGGATATGAGATGAAACACAAAAATGAAAACAGAGGTTATGAAATATAGGCCACTACATTTTGTCATGCTATGTATACCAACTCTTGTCAGTAAAGATTTCGAATTTTCAGTAATACAAAATTTTCATTTAAAATATTAAACTAAAGGTATAATGCCTAAAGGCTCCCCATGAGTCATGATATTGCTATAAAGAATTGAATTGGTCACAGCTTCATTCCGAAAGATCATACAATGTAGATAAACTACACGTGGGAAAGAGTGGGAAAGAGAATGTCAATCGATAAATTATTAGAGCAAAGTTTCAAAGCCAACACCATAAAATATTATGTCAAAAGTCTTTGGTCAATGTTCACCTCTAATATATATTATCCTGGTGTACAATATGATAAGAAAACTTGCTAGAGACAGTTTAATCTCATTATTATTATTACTATTATCACATCTCTATCTGAGTCAAAAAAAGTAGATGAGTATACAGATAAAACGATGCAAGAATCAATTTACTATTTGAGCACCCTCGAATAACAATTGCAAATTATCAAATAAAAGGAATGACATTGTATGTAAAAATATATTTTTTATTTTGGATACTTGATTTAGGTGTACGAAGATGAGATAATAATAATGAAATGAAAATAACCGAAGAGAACAGATCAAACCTCCCAAAAGGTCATTCTCTTTGCTGTCAAGGTAACTTCCTTTCACCACTTCAAAGTAAACACCCACTTGTTTGCCCCAACTTCAAGAAAAAGGACAAGTCCACAACTGCAAAATATTATAATCAAAAGAGTCGAAGTCTTCAAACTTATTGTTCAAAACCATAAATTGATTTTGGGGCAAGCTTGGCATCTGTGTGATGGTGTGCGGGTAATATTTATGCTTGAAATTAGAAAAAAGAGTGATACTAATAAAGATACTTCAAAAAAAATTGCAGCCATGCACCGACTTCTGTTCATCTTGTCATTGACAATCCCTGCAATTTATGCAGCAACTGATATCATAGATGCTTCTCAGAGCATTAGAGATGAAGAAACCTTGGTTTCATCACGTGGGATCTTTGAACTGGGATTCTTCAGGCCAAGAAATTCCACAAATAGGTATTTGGGCATATGGTACAAGGATATACCAGTACAGACAGTGGTATGGGTTGCTAACAGAGAATTTCCACTCAGAAATAACACTGGTGTCTTATCATTCACAGCATCTGGAAATTTGGCACTTCTGAATGATACTAATGGCACCATCATATGGTCATCCACCACCACGAGATCCGTGAGAAATCCAATGGCACAGTTGTTAGATACGGGGAATCTCGTGGTCAAGGATACAAACGATGATAATATCGTTTGGCAGAGTTTTGATCATCCAACCGACACATTTTTACCGGGCATGAGCATGGGATGGAATTACGTAACAGGGGTGGAAATTGACTTCTCGTCATGGAGGAGCGATGACGATCCTTCTTCCGGCGAGTTTTCAGTACACTTGGATCCAACAGGATATCCACAGGTCATTTTTAGAAGAGGTAATTCTACAATGAATAGATTTGGACCCTGGAATGGAGTCCGCTTTAGCGGATTCCCAGATATGAAAAACAATCGTGTCTACACGTTCAGGCTATGGATGAATGAGAAGGAGGTGAAGTATAGGGAAGATAGTGTTGATCCATTGGTTCTTTCCCGGACCATTGTGACGCCAACAGGCACTGCAGAACGCTGGATATGGAGTTCTCAAACCCAAGAATGGGCTAATTATAGAACAACAGGAGCCGATAATTGTGATTTTAGATACAACAGGTGTGGTGCGTACGGAGTTTGCAACCCAGGAAACTCTCAGCCCTGTGGATGTCTCGATAGATTTATATCAAGAAATCAAGAAAACTGGATTGGAACTGAAAGCTCTAATGGATGTGAAAGAAGAATGCCTTTGAACTGTCAATCAGGAGACGTGTTCTTAAGGTACTCTGGGATTAAATTGCCCGATGCAAGAAACTCGACCATCAATGAACAGAGGATGAGCCTATCTGATTGCGAAGCAGAATGCTTGAGGAGGTGTAATTGCACCGCGTATGCACGTTTGAATATCAGTATAGAGGGAGGTGGATGCCTGTTTTACCATGGAGACTTGATCGACATCAGAACCCAGTCCACATCTGAACAAGATCTTTATATCAGAATGGCTGCTGCAGAAAGAGGTTAGTGTTAATGTATTCAAACCTGTAAAAGCTTATGAATAGTTTTTGCTAATATATCTCTAAATATTGCAGACTCCAAAGGAAGAAAAAGAGTAGTACTCACAGTGATTTTTGCATCAGTGGCTGGAATAGTTTTCGTGTGCATAATCCTTTTTTTGTTCTACTCTCGAAGGAGGAAGGACTCAAGATCAGTAAAAGAAGGTATGACAAATGTTTATTAGGCTGAAGAATCAGTATGCAAACAGTGTATATACAGTGATTGCTTTTCTGAATATCATGTTCTATATTTGCAGTTGCAAACTTGCCACTTTTCAGCTTATCTACTATTTTGAAAGCCACCGATCATTTTTCCAACAATAAGAAGCTTGGTGAGGGTGGATGCGGACCAGTTTACAGGGTAAGGCGCAATTAGAATGGTTAAACAATGTTGACTGAACAAGAAACATTTTCCTGCATTTTATACTTCCATATTTCGGTCGTAGGGCGTGCTAGAAGATGGACAAGAAATTGCTGTGAAACGTTTGTCCAAAACATCCACACAAGGAGTTGCTGAGTTGAAGAATGAAGAGATCTTGATTGCCAAGCTTCAACATCGCAACTTAGTGAGGACTTTAGGATTTTGTGCTGAAGGAGAAGAGAGCATGTTGATCTATGAGTACATGCCTAACGGTAGCCTCGACCAGATAATTTTTGGTGAGTGATTACAATATACCAGAGTATTACATTCGTTACCATTAGATTGCAAAGACAACACTAACTCCAGGGTATGTGTTAGCAGATGAAACAAAAAGTTTGCAACTTGACTGGCAAAAACGTTTTCATATCATCAATGGAATTGCAAAAGGACTCTTGTATCTTCATCAAGATTCTAGGCTCAGAGTTATCCATCGAGACCTCAAAGCGAGCAACATTTTGCTGGATGCTGACATGAATCCGAAGATATCGGACTTTGGCTTAGCTAGGTGTTTTGGAGGAAATGATACTGAAGCTCAAACATGTAGAGTTGTCGGAACATAGTAAGAGGCTTAAAACTAATATATCTATTATATCATAACAATAGTTCTAACATCAATTTTCCTGTTAATGTTATGTCACAGTGGTTACATGTCTCCAGAGTATGCAGTAGATGGGTTGTTTTCAATCAAGTCCGATGTATTCAGCTTCGGAGTTCTTGTACTAGAAATTGTGAGTGGAAAAAGAAATAGAGGATTCTGCCTCAACAATCACAGTCTCAACCTTCTTGGACATGTAAGTATTATTTCCTCTGGTCAACATTTGTAGCCAAAAAGCTTTACCAACTCAACCAAATGCATATTTTGCACAGGCATGGACACTTTATATCGAAGGCACCTCAAGTGACCTAGTAAGCTCTTGTTTAGGTGACTCGTTCGACTTATCTCAAGTGTTACGCTCGATCCATGTGGGTCTATTGTGTGTTCAAAAATCCCCCGAGGACAGACCAAATATGTCTTCAGTGGTTTTTATGTTAGGGAATGAAGTTACACTGCCTGAGGCCAAGAAGCCTGGTTTTTTCACAGAGAGAAACTTTAACAATCAGAGTTCTAATAGCTCAACTGTATCGATTTCACAGAATCAAATTACTGTTACAAGGATGGAAGGCAGATAGGAATCACCTTCTTTTTTTTATTTAACATGTAATGTATGTATTCATCCCTTATTTGTCTAAAAACTGTCATGTGAAAAATGTATTTGTCAATAATTAGTTGAGCTATTATGTTCTCACCAAGTATTGCAGATAAATTTCCTTTATATGAATAATGAATATTAACACCTATATTTAGATCAATTTTATTACCGAGTTTGTAGAGCTAGTCAGCTAGACAATAATAATAAAAGTCAGAGATGGGGTGTTAATCTTAGTTGGTGGAGATGTTAAGAAATTTCCAATTCATAGATGTATTAAAAACTAAGGATTTTAAGTCAACACCAAAATATAATATGTCAACAGTCTTTGAAAAAGTTCTCTTCCTTAAAAATAGAATTAGTTAATCTTGATGTATGAAAAGAAAAGCTGCCAGAAGTTTTGCACTTCTCTATGATTTAAAGAGTGTTTAGCTAAACCTATTTCAAATATTTTATAAGCTCTAACAGTTTATAAGCTGTTTTAAGAGCTAATAAGATGTTATTTTTAAATAGCTTATAAGTTAAAGTGTTTAGCAAATACAATTTATAAGTTTTTTGATAATTTTATTATAATTTATTTTAAATTTAATTTTGACGTGGAATAAATACTTTTTAATTTTTTATGTTGATGTTGAGGTGTCGGAGAGTTGGCGGGGTCCGGGATGGGCCCAGTGGGTGGGGATGGAGGCGGAGAGAAAAATAAGTTGGAATATCCCAACTTATTTTTTAACATATAAACTGTATAGAACTTATTTTAAAAACTTATAACTTCTCAAACATCGTATTCTATCAAACACTTTAAGGACACTTATGAACTTCTAAATAACTTATAAACTGTTTTAAATAATTTATAAGTCCAGTCAAACACTGTCTTACTCTTATATGTAAATTTACATGAGGCACTGTGTTTCATTATGCATAAACTCTTAAACTTATAGGATGTTTTAAAGAGCTTATAAGCTCAGTCAAACACTCTCTTATTCTATACGGAGGAAATTCCAGTGTGCTTTCATATAAGAATTGGTTACTCAAAGGAGTCCTTATCTTCAGCTAGCATCCAGCTGTTGTTAGCGAAAAATCAGTATTCAACCACGACCTTCCTAGAAATTAATTTCCCCAAAATCAAATTTATTTAAAAAAAAAAAACTCAAGAAATTGACTCCAAAAACCATGATATGCGGATTTCATGACAATAGAACTTGTATTGAGTCTAATTTAAAGTTGCAAATAATTTTTTGGGTGCAGAGAAAAATTCTATGCAAAAAAGAGTGATGATGAAAAATAATGCCAGAATTCAGAGGAAGGAAGAGATTGAAGATGGCATAGTTCATAAATATTAAACTAAAGGTATAATGCCTAAAGGCTGCCCATGAGTCATGATTCTTCCACACCTAATTTCCACCTATTTCACAAATTAAAACATATACGTCCCATTTGATATTGCCAGACAATTGAACTGGTCACAGCTTCATTCAGAAAGATAATACAATGTAGAAAAACTACATGAGGGAAAGAAACATTCAATCAACAAATTATTAAGAACACAGTTTCAAAATCAACACCATAATTTATTATGCAAAAAGTCTTTGGTCAATGTTCACCTCTAATATATTATCTTGGTGTATAATATGATAAGAAAACTTGCTAGCAACAGTTTAATCTCATTATTATTCTTATTGCTATTATCACATCTCTATCAAAGTTTTTTTTTTTTTCCTAAAGTACATGAGTATACAAATAAAACGATGTGTGGACCAATTTACTCAATGAGCATCCTCGGATAACAATTGCAAATTATCATATAAAAGGCATGACATTATTTAAAGATATATTTTTTATTTTGGGTACTTGATTTAGGTGTATGAAGATGATATAATAAGAATGAAATGAAACTAGTTGCAGAGAATAGATCAAACCTCCCAGGAATTCATTCTCGTTGCTGTCAATATAATTTTCTTTAACGGTTTTACCACTTCCAAGTAAACACCCACTTGTCTGCCCCAACTTCAAGAAAAAGGACAAGTCCACAACAGCAAAATATTATAATCTAAAGATTCAAAGTCTTCAAACTTATTGTTCAAAACCATAAATTAATTTTGCGGCAATCTTGGCTGCTGTATGATGTTAAATTTATGCTCGAAATTAAAAGAAAGACTGGTATTAATAAAAATACTTCAGAAAAATTGCAGCCATGTACCGATTTCGAAAAATTACCTTTTTCTTTTTGTTAATCTTGTCATTGACAATCCCAGCAATTTCTGCAGCAGCTGATACCATAGATGCTTCACAGAGCATTACAGATGCAGAAACCTTGGTTTCATCAAGTGGGATCTTTGAACTTGGATTTTTCAGCACAACAAACTCTTCAAATCTGTGGTATTTGGGCATATGGTACAAGAATATATCAGTTCAGACAGTGGTATGGGTTGCTAACAGAGAATCTCCACTCAGAAATAAAACTGGTGTCTTATCATTCACACCATCTGGAAATTTGGCACTTCTGAATGATACTAATGGAATCATCATATGGTCATCCAACACCACAAAAGCCGTGAGAAATCCAATGGCACGGTTGTTAGATACGGGGAATCTCGTGGTGAAGAATGAAAACGATGATAATATCGTATGGCAGAGTTTTGATCTACCAACCGACACACTTTTGCCAGGAATGAGCATGGGATGGAATTATGTAACAGAGGAGGAAATTTACTTCACGTCTTGGAGGAGCGACGATGATCCTTCTTCCGGCGAGTTTTCAGTACACTTAGATCCAACAGGATATCCACAAATGATTTTCAGAAGAGGTAATTCTACAATGAATAGACTTGGACCCTGGAATGGAGTCCGATTTGGCGGATTCCCAGATACGAAAAACGATCGTGTTTACACATTTAGGCTTTCGATGAATGAGAAGGAGGTGAAATTTAAGGAATATAGTGTTGATCCATCAGTTCTTTCCAGGACCGTTGTGACGCCAACAGGCATTGCAATACAGTGGATATGGAGTTCTCAAACCCAAGAATGGGCTAATTATAGAACAACGGCAGGCGATAATTGTGATTTTAGATACAACAGGTGTGGTGCGTACGGAGTTTGCAACCCAGGAAACTCTCAGCCCTGTGGATGTCTCGATAGATTTACATCAAGAAATCCAGAAAACTGGATTGGAACTGAAAGCTCGAATGGATGTGAAAGAAGAATACCTTTGAACTGTCAATCAGGAGACGTGTTCTTAAGGTACTCTGGGATTAAATTGCCCGATGCAAGAAACTCGACCATCAATGAACAGAGGATGAGCCTATCTGATTGCGAAGCAGAATGCTCGAGGAATTGTAATTGTACCGCGTATGCACGTTTGAATATCAGTAGGGAGGGAAGTGGATGCTTGTTTTACCATGGGGACTTGATCGACATTAGAACTCTGGCCACTGCTGAACAAGATCTTTATATCAGAATGGCTGCTGCAGAAAGAGGTAAGAATTAATTTATTCAAACCTATGGAAGCTTATGAATAGTTTTTGCTAATATATCAGAATATTTTTTTAAATATTGCAGATTCCAAAGGAGGAAAAAGAGTAATACTCACAGCAATGTTGTTATCATTGGCTGGAATAGTTTTTGTGTGCATAATCCTCTATTTGTTCTTCACTCGAAGGAGGAAGAAGGATCCAAGAACAGTACAAGAAGGTATGACAAATGTTTATAAGGCTGAAGAATCTGTTAGCAAACAGTGTACATACAGTGATTGCTTTTCTGAAGATCATGTTCTATTGTTGCAGTTGCAAACTTACCACTATTCAGCTTGTCTACTATTTTGAAAGCCACCGATCATTTTTCCAACAATAAGAAACTTGGTGAGGGTGGATGCGGACCAGTTTACAGGGTAAGACGCAATTAGAAAGGTTAAACTATATTAACTGAACAAGCAACATTTTCATGCATTTTATGCTTCCATATTTTGGTCGTAGGGCGTGCTAGAAGACGGACAAGAAATTGCTGTGAAACGTTTGTCCAAAACATCCACACAAGGAGTCACTGAATTGAAGAATGAAGAGATCTTGATTGCCAAGCTTCAACATCGCAATCTAGTGAGGACTTTAGGATTTTGTGCTGAAGGAGAAGAGAGCATGTTGATCTATGAGTACATGCCTAACAGTAGCCTCGACCTGATAATTTTTGGTGAGTGATTAGAATATACCAGAGTATTACATTCTTTAACATTAGATTGCAAAGACAACACTAACTCCAGAGTATGTGTTGGCAGATGAAACAAAAAGTTTGCAACTTGGCTGGCAAAAACGTTTTCATATCATCAATGGAATTGCAAAAGGACTCTTGTATCTTCATCAAGATTCTAGGCTCAGAATTATCCATCGAGACCTCAAAACGAGTAATATATTGCTGGACACTGACATGAATCCGAAGATATCGGACTTTGGCTTAGCCAGGAGTTTTGGAGGAAATGATACTGAAGCTCAAACATGTAGAGTTGTCGGAACATAGTAAGAGGCTCGAAACTAATTTATCTTTTATATCATATCATTAGGTCTAACATCATTTTTCTTGTTAATGTTATGTCACAGTGGTTACATGTCTCCAGAGTACGCAATAGATGGTTTGTTTTCAATCAAGTCCGATGTATTCAGCTTCGGTGTTCTTGTACTAGAAATTGTGAGTGGAAAAAGAAATAGGGGATTCTGCCTCAACGATCACAGTCTCAACCTTCTTGGACATGTAAGTATTATTTCCTCTGGCCAACATTTGTAGCCAAAAAGCTTTACTATCTCAACAGATTCATATTTTGCACAGGCATGGACACTTTATAATGAAGGCATCTCAAGTGACCTAGTAAGCCCTTGTTTAGGCGACTCATTCGATTTATCTCAAGTGTTACGCTCGATCCATGTGGGTCTATTGTGTGTTCAAAAATCTCCCGAGGACAGACCAGATATGTCTTCAGTGGTTTTTATGTTGGGGAATGAAGTTACACTTCCCGAGGCTAAGAAGCCTGGTTTTTTCACACAGAGAGATGGTTTTAACAATCAGAGTTCAAATAGCTCAACTGCAGCGATTTCACAGAATCAAATTACAGTTACAAGGATGGAAGGCAGATAGGAATCAATTTTTTTCAATGCAACATGTAATGTATGACTTGATTCCATATATGTCTAAAAACTGTCATATAAAAAATGTAGATGTCAATAATTAGTTGAGCTGTTATGTTCTCACCAAGTATTGTCAGATAAATTTCCTTTATATGTAAATTGAATATTAAGATCAATTTTATTACTGAGCTTGTAGAGCTGGATAATAGTGCCGTAGTCAGAGATGGGGCTGATGTTAATCTTAATTGGTGATGATGGCAAGAAATTTTCCCATTCAAAAATGTATTAAAAACTAATGATTTGAAGTCAGCACCAAAATATAATGTCAACAGTCTTTGAAAATGTTCTCATCCATAAAAATAGAATTAGTTATCTTATCTTAATGTATAAAAAGAAAACTTGCCAGAAGTTCTTTGCTTTCTTATGATTTAAAGAATGTTTGGCTAAACTTATTTTAAATATCTCATAAATTCTAATATTTTATAGATTGTTTTAAGAAGTTATATGATGTTATTTTTAAATAGTTTATAAGTTGTAAAAGTGTGTGGCTAATAAAATTTATAAATTTTTTAATAATTTACCTTTTTTTTTTTTTTTTTTTTATTTGATATAGAGTAAATACTTTTTATTTTGTATGTAGAGATAGAGGTGTGGGAGAGTTGGCAGGGTTCAGGGTGGACCCGGTGGGTGGGGGAGGAGAGATAAATAAGTTGGAATATTCCAACATATTTTTGTACAACATATTAACTGTAAAGAACTTATTTTAAAATCTTATAAGCTATTAAATACTTTATTTTACCAAATATTTTAAGAACACTTATGAGCTTCTAAACAGCTTATAAGCTGTTTTAAAGAATTTATAAGCTCGGTCAAACACTATCTTACTCTTATATATAAATTTACAGTAGACATTGTGTTTAATTATGCATAAATCTCTTGTACATCATACAATTCAAGTGTATTTTTGAACATTATCAATGATTTGCACTGAGCAGTTTCAGTTTGCACTTAACAATTACACCTTTTCAAATTGCATGGTGAACCTAGTGTATACAAGAATAAATGCTTTTATCAATAAACCTGGTATAAATGACAGCACCAGCAAACACAAAGAGATTATCGATAAATTTGGGACGTTGAGATGAAACACAAAAATGAAATCAGAGTGATAAAGCATTAACAAAGACAAAAGATGAAATCAGAGATGCAAAACAAAAATGAATATGATAAAGAACAAAGTCTTATTTGAAGTAAACACCAAATTGCACTACCTATCAGTTCCTTCTCTTAGGTCATTTTTTACTTTCGATATTTTATTTGGATTAAATACAATTTCCTGAGATGCACACTAACCGAAAAATCATCACTCATCTAATCGAGTATACAGGTAATTTCGGCTGTGTTTCAACAAATAAAACGAATTGAAGCTCCACTCTACTAGGACTTACTTGGGAACAGGAATGATGCGCTAGAAGGTGTCAATTTGTCGGCCGCCATCACCAACTGATCCGGAGTCCGCGGCGACGGCGGCGGCGATGTGACGATTCAATTCAATGCAAGCCATGCCGTACGCCTCCACAGGAGTATTCCGGCGAACGCACTCCGCCCTGATCTTCATCGTCGACTCGAGGCGGTGGCATTGTGGTCCTCTCACCCTCTCACGGTACCTTTTTTATGATTCGAATCAACCGTTGATAAAACCTGTATAGTCATTTGCTTTGGACCGGATCGTTTTTCTTTAGTGGGGTCCATCGGAACGGGACGGGACTGGGAGGGTTCATAAAAGTTTGATTTAATTAGGATTAGTGCATAAAACGCTACTTCCTCCTAGGCAAATTTATTTTATTAGGGACTTTTTTAAATTTGTTTATGAAAATAGGGTAGAAACTAGAAATGAAGGAGTTTAGCGGTACCAGGGATACCGACTGGTGATGTGGAAAGTCTGTCATCATTGACTTAAGAGGTGGTGCCGAGGATCGTGCCCAGTCGGTATCAGAAATACCGACTGGAAGTGACCAAAATTCACATAATCATTTGGTTTCAATCATTGTTTTGGGAAGCATCTACCAAATTATAATAGATCATAAATATATTAACTGAAATCAATTCACTAAATATTTTTTTTAAAGTAAAAATAAATGTGTGTCACATGTTGTTCAGAGAAAAGTTATTTTTTCTGGATATGCATGAACGAATGTGATGGAAGAATAACTTTTTTTTTCTTCTTTTTCGAATATAAAATCAAAGAAAAAGCATGCCTTTATTTTTTTATTTTGTTTTGTATTGTGTGGAGCCGACGTACATAATCTGATTTATCTTTCTATAATTTGAATTAATTTTTCATAAAATGAATGTATTAAAAGTTATTTTTTCTATATTTATAATTATTTTATATATGCAGGAATTTGTATATATATATATATATATATATATATATATAACTATGGTCTTTTTTTTAAATATTGAATTTTAAAAAATTAATTATCATTGTGTTGTTGATTTGGATGAGTTTGCAATATAAACATGAGCGACAACAAGAATGACGCTTCGTACGTTGAATTTGTAAATGACTTATGTTGATAACGTGTATGTTAGTGGCCATGTTGAATATGTGATAATTAATTAATTATTAATGATAATTATCGTGGATGTTAGTGGTCATGTGGTTGGTAGTCATGGTGCGTGTTAGTTGAGAGATATTATTTATTTTGAAAACTTCCATACTTGAAATTAACGAATGCATATTAAACAATTTAATATCTTATTATTTTATCTTAATTAGAATTTAGATAGATGTTATTAAATTTAAGATTATTAAAAACAAAAAAAATTAATTTGAGATTTGTTAAATTAGAGTAGATTTATGAGGAGTTAGGGATATATACAGTTTTCTTTTTCTAATAAAAAATCAAATAATAATAATAATAATAAATAGATGATTTGTTTAAAAAATTAAACTAATATGCTATTCAATTTAAATATAATATAAATATCAGAATTTACAAATGTAATTCAAGGTAACTATGATTTAAAAGTTATTTTGTTTTTCTCTTTTAAATTTTACAAAGTTTATTTCCATACAAAATAATAAAAAAATTATTATTATAATTTAAAGATAATATATATATTTTTCGTGATTAATACACATTGTAAATTTATAATTTGATTGACTCTTTAATTCTTTATTAATAAATTTTAACCTAATTTTTTTAATTAAGAGTATCACTATTTATAATCCAAAAATCTCTAACTTGCATAAATTCTTTTTTAAGTTTTATTGACTTTAATTTTAATTTTTAAATTATTTAATTTTAAATTTAGTTCTTTAATGAGTTTGAATCTGTCAATTTATAAAATAAATAAAAATTACAGATTGAATAAAGTTAAATACATTTTAAAATTTAATTTAGTGTGCCTATATAAATATTTTATTATTTATAAATTAATATTTAAATTCATATAAACTAATGTTTATTTTATTAAAAAATTTAAAAATTCAATTTCAAATAATATGTTGTTTGATTCTTTCCAATTTTTTTGTAAATTTAAAATGGGCTGGTTGTTAACATTTGAAAGAGTCAAAGAAAATATTATTTAAAATAAGATATATAATTCTATTTAATAAAATAAATAATTGTATGGATCATCATCGATTAAATATTTTGATGTTTCACAAAAATGAATAGAACATATTCAACGACAACCATAATAGCATGACAGTTCTCTCTCTATACGGCGAAAAAGCGCAGAAGCAGCCCAAGCTTGCCACCATCGTCAACCTCTGCAAAGCCAACAACAGCCATAGTTGTTGGAATTAATACTTGCGGATTGTATTCCCAAAACAATTATTGAAATCAACAAGTGCTACTTGTCCACCCAGTCGGTATCCCTGATTTAATAATGATCCTGCAACAAAGTTATTGTTCTAAATGATGATGTCCACCCCAGTCGGTTCTGGTAGAACCTTCTGGACACGTGTCAGAACAAATACCACAGAAGTTAAATAAAACACCACACACGTCACCAGTCGGTGTCTTGGATACCGATTGAATTTTCAGTCGTAATTCCCAGACCCGACTAGCTTTATATTGCTAACGATTCTAATTTTCACCCCATTTTGATAAATAAATTTCAAAACATCTCTAGTTTAATAAATTTACCCTTCCTCCTATCACTTTTATTCAATTTTTTTTATATATTTGATGAAATTGGGTTTATACTCTCCATTTCATATTTTTCTTCTTTTTTTTTTTTTAAAAATATATAATAAAAATGGAAAAAAAATTAAAATGGAGATAATACTTCTTAAGAAGATTATATAATAAATTTCTCTTTTTATACACAATATACACACTTTTTAGAATTCATCAATGCATGATTGATGATGAGTCAATGAGGAATGAGAGGGATAGAAAATTTTTCAGTCTCATAATTTTATTTTTCTGAATTGCTCTAAAAAGATGTATATGCATCTACTTCTAATTCTTTTTGTAAATTATACTACTTCTATTTCATAGGAATTTCCACTCCGAAAATTTCACATTTTTTTAAAAATATATTTTTTAAATAAAATAGTAATATAAGGATAATATGTATAATTATGTGAGTATGCATGTAAATTGATTTTTTTTTAATAGTATGCAAATTTATGTGAAACATCTAAATAAAAAAAGTGTACAAATTTATGTGGAACATCTAAATAAGAAAAGTATGTAAATTTCTATAGAACGAAGAGAGTATAATTTACATCAAGAAAGTACGATATACAAATTCAGTCTCAATTCTTTTTTTACTTGTACAATTTACATACTAATATTAAAAAAAAAATTCTAAAAGATTTGTAAATATTCAATTTCGTCCAATAATGTACAACATGGTTTAATTTCTGCCATATTTTTGTTATAATATATTCAGTATAATATATTATATTATAAGTGGACATAATATTATATATGATCCAATGGGCTTTACGTAGATGGACTTAGAGTTAGGATTATGATACTTCTATTTATTGTATTCTAAACCCTTTGTACTTCTATCTCCTGGCTTGGTCGTCCCCATGCCCCCAGACGTAGTCACGTTGTTACGAACTGAGTTATCAAGTTTCAATTACAACACGTATCAGCACGAGTCTCTACGAGGATTAAAGATTCACGAGAGGATTGCTTATGCAGTTTTCGGATCGGATTCAAAACTTCGTACATATATTTCCTTGAGTGTGTGCTAATCTGCAAATCATATGATTAAATGTCTTCTGCATTTTTTTTTATACTATCATATGATTATATGCTGATCTGCAATTCATTTCGATTGTATTATTTTGCTGGTTGAATTATGCCTTTTTCTTTATTGTTATTTTGTGCGAATAAAACCCAGAACCTGTTCCCAGGGATTAATCAAAATTTCCCGTTAACGAACAAACCAAAAACAGCAGATCCCCTTATTACTCTGTTTTTCAGAAAACTTGTGAGATCAATTTGCAAAAAAAAAAAAATTCTGTTACTCAAATCAATTTTTTCCAAAACCCTTATCTATCCTGATATTCTGTAAATCAAAACCCAGATTAAATCTTGGGATTTTTTTTCTCGAAAATACCTGCTCTCAATCGAATTCATAAAACCATAAAAAAAATTCGATCCTTTTTTTCGAAAAACCTCATTTTTATCAAAAACCCAGAAATCGATTTCATAATCCGAATCGAATCGTATTCAGAAATCCAAAAATCGATTGAATGCTAAAATAATTCGTAAACCTACCTTTGGCATCGCGCGATGGCGATTGCTCGCGCCTGCGGCTTCAACTACTCTCACTCACTGTGACAGCCGCGCGACGGACGGCAAACCCGCGACGGCCCCTGAAGTGGCTGTGCGCGAGGGCTCCTCCTCCCGACGGCGAGCGACGGCGAATGAACGGTGCGACGACATTATTGAACTGACTTCCCGCAGCAACGGTTAGCACCGATTGCGTCCTCCGATTGAGCGACGCAGCGCCGACGCGACGGAACCTCAGGCGGAGTGACGTGGACGACGTCCATCGCACTAATTCCGTCGATATGGATTTTTCGCGAACGACCTCGGAGAAATCGGCGTTCGTTACGCCTTAATACACCATGTGTACTCTCCTTCGAAAACTGATAGTCTGATAGAGTCGTGTGTGTGCATTCTCACATACTGAAACCCTTATTTGGGTGTTTGGGCTGTTTTGAGTTGGGCCGTAATTGGGCCATTATCCTATCTTATGTTATTTGGGCCTGCTTATTAAAATAGATGGACTTGTTTTTTTCTAATAGAATGGGCCACCTGTTGGGACTGTTTTCCTAAATGGGCCGAACCTCTTCTTAATAAAAAAAAATTTACTTGGGCCTTTTTTTTAATTGGTTGAGCATTTTATTTATTTGATCCTAATTAATTTGGATCCTAACAATTATTTTTGGGCCCGAAGTTTCATTAATAAAATTCATTATGATATTATGAAGCCCAAATCACCAAAAATTTTTTAAGGCTTTATCCAATAATTATTTTTGGGCCCGAAGTCCCATTAATAAATGTCTCATACACCCATTTTTTTTAATACCCCTATAATTAATTTTGTCTTAGCATTTTATCTTGAGTCTTAATTATATAATTGCTACAAATCAATAATAAATCTAAATTTATTAATTCTTTTTCTTTGTAGTAATAACATGTCAAACATCACCAAACGTGAATTTGATGAACTGACACTAGACGGCCACAATTATTTGACATGGACTCTAGACGTTGAAATTCACTTATCTTCAAAAGACTTATATGACACCACCACACAAGGTGGAAATCCACTCCTGCCCAGAAGGCACAAGCTCTAATCTTCTTAAGACACCATCTTTACAAAGATCTTAAGAATGAATACCTCACTAAAAAAGATCCATCGATATTGTGGAAATCCCTCCAGGATCGATTCCAACAACAACACTATGTGATCCTCCCCGAAGCTAGATATGAATGGATAACACTTCGTTTTCAAGATTTTAAATCTGTAACGGAGTACAACTCTGCCCTACATCGCATTGTTTCTCAGCTTAAGCTGTGTAAAGAAACAATAACTGATGAGCTGTTAATTGAAAAAACTCTTTCCACTTTCCACGCAAGTAATCTTGTACTCCAGCAGCAGTACAGGGCCAAAGAGTATCAATCCCACTCCGAGCTCATTTCTGCACTTCTAGTTGCAGAAAAACACAACCAATTGTTGATGAAAAATCACAATACTAGAATGGTTGACTCACAAGTTGTGCCTGAAGCACATGCTACTCGGAGGAACTCTAGAGGCTGCAAACGTGGAAAGGGAAATGAGACGAGTGGGGGCCACGAATTGACCCGAAGTCGAGGTCGTGGTAGGGGACGAGGTCGAGGTCGCAACGATGCACAACATAGTGCAACTGAAAAGAATGCACCTTAAGATCAACCATCGAGCTCACGTGCACAGAACAAGCAACTCTGTCACAAGTGTGGATGGGACGACCATTGGTCTCGCGCGTGTCGAACTCCAAAACATCTAGTAGAGTTATATCAACGTATGCTAAAAGACAAAAAGGGAAAGGCTCCTCAAGGTGAATCGCACCACACCGACCTGCACGGAGCAAGCTTTGACATGGAGAAGGATGACCTTTTGGGTGATACAATGACTGTAGACGCCTTTGGAGACAATGAGTGATCGACACCAACTAGCTGTTTACTTGCTTTATTGATTAGACTTTTTGCTACTATTTGTTTTTGGGTTGACCAGCATGTTTGACTGGCTTTTATTTGACTATGTTGCATGATACATTTTTTGGATTCTATGAATGCTTATCGATGCTTTATTTTTACAGTCAAACCCCAATTGTCGATCACTATTATCTACAAAATTTAATACATTTTTGATAAAGTAGGACCTAAGTGATCCCTTGTGCGGCTGATCAATCAGCGTCTGTAATCTTGGCTCTCTTTTAGCATTCCTCATATCTAAACGTACAATTGTGTGCCTATGGAGATTAATGTTTTGTGCTTAGTAGATAGTGCTACTACACATACTATCTTGAAAGATAGACAATTTTTCCAAACATTAACTGAAAAGAAAGGAAGTGTCACTACTATTTCCGATGACGACATACAAATTGTTGGCTCCAGAAGAGCCTCGATAATCCTCTCTATGGGTACCGAATTAATAATAAAAAATGCTTTATTGTTTCCACAATTAAAGCGTACATTCCTCAGTTTTAAAGACATTCGAGAGAATGGCTATCATATTGAGACGAATACTGAGGACAATAGTGAATATATGTTAATGACTCACTATTTAGATTGTCGAAAACACATCGTTGAAAAACTTCATTCTTTCTCGTCTGGCTTGTATTACACATACATCAGACCCTCACATCTCCATATAGCCCCTAATCTAAAATTTAATGATCCAAATTCTTTCAAACTATGGCATGAGCGGTTAGGACATCCCGGACAAACCATGATGCGTCGGATTCTATGTAATTCATCTGGCCATAACATAACACACAACAAAATCCCTTCTGTTAATGAATACATATGTGATGCTTGCACAATGGGTAAACTTATAATTCGTCCTTCTAGTAGTAAAGTAAGAACTGAATCTCCTAAATTCCTTGAGCGGATTCAAGGAGATATTTGTGGACCGATACACCCTGCATATGGACCATTTAAGTATTTTATGGTCCTAATAGATGCCTCCACTTGGTGGACTTATGTCACCATGCTATCCACCGGCAATACTTCTTTTGCAAAGCTTATTGCACAGATTATTCTGTTGAGATCTCAATTCCCAGATCATCCTATTAAATCCATTCGTATAGATAATACCGGTGAATTCACCTTTAAGACATTCGATGATTATTGCATGGCACTGGGAATCAAAGTGGAGCATTCGGTCCCTCATGTTCATACTCAAAATGGTCTAGCCGAATCATTAATTAAACGTCTCAAATTAATCGCTAGACCGCTACTACAAAAATCGAATTTACCTGTTTCATGTTGGGGGCATGCTATTCTACATGCATCATCACTAATCCAAATTCGACCAACTGCATATCATGAATATTCCCCTATTCAACTCGTGCGTGGAAATGAACCTAACATTTCCCATCTGCGTACATTCAGTTGTGCAGTGTATGTTCCAATACCACCACCTAAGCGAACATCTATGGGCCCACAAAGGAAACTCGGTATCTACATCGGTTTTGTATCTCCTACCATACTTAAATACCTCGAGCCTTTAACTGGGGATCAATTTACAGCCCGTTTCGCTGACTGCACATTCGATGAAGATCTATTTCCGGCATTAGGGGAGAGAAAAATACCACACTTAATAAATGCCGTAAAATTACTTGGAACGTAAAAGATCTTCAGTTCTTAGACCCATGCACAAATCAAACTGAACTTGAAGTTCAAAAGATAATAAATTTGCAATACTTAGCAAATAATCTGCCAGATGCATTCACCGATCATAAAGGCTTGACTAAGTCGCATATACCTGCAGTAAATGCGCCTCAAAGGGTACAACTCCCTTTGAAGACAAATGTTAATCCCCCCATGCGCCAGAAGCGTAAAGGAAGCATTAACATAAGCGAACCAAGTTCGCATAAGTGTAAAGCTAGCAAACACACTATATCACCCCTAAAATCTCCTGAAGAGATTTGTCCTTAAGACGAAAATCCTAGTCAAAATGCACGTGCACAAGCAAATAATGACTCTAGGATTGCAGAACCATCAGACCGATACTCTTTGGGAAATGAAGAGGATCTAGTCGATGTAAACATTGAAGTTTCAACAAACTTCGTAAATACGGGAGAAACCTATAATAGAAACATAATTGTTGTCGACAACACATTTGCAGCCTCAATTGCCTTCACCATTTCAAATAATGATCATGATCCTGAACCCAAAACTATAACCAAGTGCCGGAAGCGCTCCAATTGGGTGAAATGGGAAGCTGCAATAAAGGCAGAGCTAGACTCGCTGAACAAACGAAAAGTTTTCGGTTCCATCGTTCGTACCCCGAAAAATGTTGTCCATGTTGGATACAAGTGGGTATTTGTACGAAAGCGAAACAAAAACAATGAAATTGTGAGATACAAAGCGAGGTTAGTGGCTCAAAGGTTTTCGCAGAGCACCGGTATAGATTTCGATCAAACCTATTCTCCTGTTATGGATGCAATTCC
Organism: Prunella vulgaris; assembly: GCA_026898435.1. NCBI lineage: Eukaryota > Viridiplantae > Streptophyta > Magnoliopsida > Lamiales > Lamiaceae > Prunella > Prunella vulgaris. Next base: position 3,144,355 of record JAPKLY010000007.1, on the reverse strand, counting down.
TCTTCTTAATATCCATGGCAGTTAAACTAAACTTAGAAATGCAGTTGATGGACGTTGTCACCGCATACTTATACAGATCATTAGATTCTGATATCTATATAAAAATTCCTGATGGATTAAGTATTCCCCAGAAGAGGAATAACGAACATCGTAGAATGTTCAGCATTAAATTGAAACGCTCGTTATATGGCTTAAAACAGTCAGGTCGTATGTGATATAATCGACTAAGCGAATTCCTCCTGAAGAAGGAATACGTAAATAACGAGGCTTTTCCTTGTGTCTTCATTAAGAAATCCCTTAATGGTTTTTGCATCATCTCGGTGTATGTTGATGATCTAAACATTATCGGAACAAGGAAAGAGATTGAAGAAGCAAGTTCAATCTCAAAAACTGAATTTGAAATGAAAACTTTGGGTAAAACCAAGTTCTGTCTCGACCTGCAGATCGAGCATTTCCCTGGAGGAATACTGATACACCAATCAGCTTACCTAAAGAAAGTGTTGGAGAGATTCCACATGGATAAATCTCATCCTTTAAGCACTCCAATGGCTGTCCGTTCCCTCGATATGGAAAAGGACCCATTTAGACCTAAAGAAGATACCGAAGAGCTTTTGTGACCTGAAGTTCCCTATCTAAGTGCGATTGGCGCACTACTCTATCTTGCAAACTGCACTAGGCCCGATATTGCCTTTGCAGTGAATCTACTTGCAAGATTCAGTGCCTCCCCTACGAGGAGACATTGGAATGGTGTGAAACATATTTTACGATATCTTCAAGGTTCACAAGATCTTGGTCTTTTCTATCAAAAAACCCAAGACAAAACACTTGTAGGTTATGCTGATGCTCGTTATCTATCTGATCCTCATAATGCGAAATCGCAAACGGGTTATGTTTTCCTCTGTGGTAGTACAACCATTTCATGGAGATCTGTCAAACAAACTATGGTGACCACATCGTCAAACCACTCAGAGATCATAGCTCTGTACGAAACTGCACGAGAATGTGTTTGGTTGAAATCTCTGATAAAACACATTCACGATTCGTGTGGTATCCCTTCTGTTGACTTAAGCCCCTCAATTATCTATGAAGATAATATTGCATGTATTGCACAAATGAGCAATGACTATGTCAAAGGGAACTTGACGAAACATATTTCCCCAAAATTCTTTTATCCTCACGAACTCCAGAAGAGTGGTGAGATCATGATAAAACAAGTACGCTCAAGTGACAATCTCGCTGATTTGTTCACTAAATTCCTTCCCACTCCGACTTTTGAAAAGTACGTACACGGAATCGGGATGCGTCGACTTGGAAGATTGTTATCTTCAGGGGGAGTATCAAATACTAAACAATCTTGAAGATTGGATCCTGAAGATCATTGATAAAACTCATCTTGGTAACTCATGTATTCTTCCTTGTTATTGTTATTATATCCAGGGGGAGTGTTATAATATATTCAGTATAATATATTACTCTCTCCGTCCCTAACCAATTTGCACACTTTCTATTTTGGGTTGTCCCAAATCAATTTGCACACTACTTAAAAGGAAAATATTGATTTGCGTGCACACTCACAAAACTTTCCACACATTTACCCATATACCATTACTTTATTTAAAAAATACATTTATCTTAAATCGTGTGCCATTTCAGGGGTGCAAATACCCTTGGGGCGGAGGGAGTATATTATAAGTGGACATAATATTATATATGGTCCAATGGGCTTTAGGCCCATGGACTTAGAGTTAGGGTTATGGTACTTATATTTATTATATTCTAAATACTTGTACTTAATACGCTTTCATACTCTGTAAACACTTTACGGCAGTTCATATTACTATCTTCTGGCTTGGTCGCCTCCAGACGTAGTCACATTGTGACGAACTGTGTTATCAAATTATGTGTTCTCTATTTATGCTTATCGTTTTATTTCAATTATAACCATTTTTACCAGAAAAATGAAAACGACATTGTATGCTATTATGTTTATCGCATATACCGATGAAATTTGTAGAGAAACGACCATAATATTGAGTCCGCTGACATAATATTTTTAAGTGAAGCCACACATGCAATTCCAAAAAAAAATTATAGAACTTGAAAAATTCAAATACGGGAATGATGAGAATTTTTAAAGCACAAGATGAAAACTCACTAAACACAAACCTAAAATCATTAAATTATTTTCCTACTTTATTCAAGCAATGTCCTTGTTGATAAGATTTTTATTTAATTAGGAATTTTGTGTGTAATTTGAGAAAAAATATGCCAATTGGTATTTTTGAAAGTGATGAATATATCAAATTAGATTTATTAATAATTTTAGGTAAAGATATTTTAAATAATTATTGATGCGAAATATTATTAATTGTATGAGCTTTAAAAATAATTCAAAATTATTTTTGTTAACACTATCAACATTTCCGCATGAGAAGCAACGTCACATGCCCAACGCTTGATAGAAAATATTAAAATAAAGTCACTTTACTTTAAATGAATTTTAGAATGTAAGTTTACAATTCAAAAAGTAGGACTAGATTTGTGCATCATACTTTTTTTGGAAACGTAAATTATATATCTACGAAAAATTGAGATTAAATTCAATTTTTTTTAGGACCGAAAAAGATAAAAAGTTATGGGACTAAAAATATCTCTGAGGGTTTTAATTTAAATTTTGTCTTCTAAATATAAGGTTGAGTGTAATTTTATGTTAAACTTGTTCAATGATTTTAGCCATTTGCCCTAAATCCTCAAGCATTGGCCAATTGATCTCATTACCATCCCTATCACTGTTAGGTTTATTCAATTATTGATTATTCTGCGTGGGTTCTTCAATTTGAGGTGGATTCTTCAAATTTGGATACAAATTAAGGTGGGTTCTTCGATTTATTATGTATTGTTTATTGAGTTCTTCAGAATTACTCACAATTGAATCTATGTTAATTGAGAATGTTTTTAGGGGTAACGATGTAATTGAAGAGGACATAATAAATTTATATAGACCATAAAGTAAAATTATAAAAATTGTACTAAATTTTTGTTTCACCTACCAAGCAATAACAAGTAAACAATATCAATTATTTATCAAGTCTACCAATCAATATATTATTACAAGGGAAAATATATATTTTTTTCATATAAGTTTCGTTAACTTTGGTTTTCATCATCTTAAATTTTGAATATTTGTTTTCGTCCTTTAACTTACCAAAAATTATGGTTTTCGTCCTCTTAAAATTTGAAATTTTGTTTTCGTCCTTTAACTTACCAAAAATTATGGTTTTCGTCCTCTAACCACCTATAACCGGTAATACACACGTAGAACAAATTTTTTTTTTTGTTAAGCGAAATACTGACATGGGGATATTTAGAGGGAATTAAGTCTTGATAGATAAAATACAGGATTATCCGTAAATTCTCTCCCAAATAAAAAACCTAGTCGATCAAATCTAGGCATGGGGGCTTAAGAGAATTAGGGAAAAAAGGAACAAAGATCCCCAAATCAAAACATCCAAAAATCTAATTTTTTTTAGCGCATACTCACTGTACGAAAAGGAAGAGGGATGTCTTCAAGAAATTCGTATGAACCAATGAGTTTCAAGCGCAATATTAAGTGTCATTGTGGTTTCATTGCACGGTTTGTACATCATATTCAAAAATGAATCCGAACAAAAGATTATATGGATGTAAGTATTGGACGGTATTTGGGAAGAAATTTATGGTTAAAAATGTATTTTGTCATGACCTAATTTCCTCCAAATACCTCCACGTTAATATTTTGTTTAAAAAAGAAAGAAAAATGGATCCACATGTGTATTACCGGTTGTATGACTGGTTATAGGCGGTTGAAGGACGAAAAACATAATTTTTGGTAAGTTAAAGGACGAAAACAAAAATTCAAAATTTAAGAGGACGAAAACCATAATTTTTTATAAGTTAAAGGACGAAAACAAAAATTCAAAACTTAAGAGAACGAAAACCAAAGTCAACGAAACTTATAGGACAAAAATATGTATTTTCCCTTATTATAACCAGTATTATTCTACCAATTATATTATAATCTTTCATATTTTATAACATATTTACATCCTACCAGTCACCACCTAAAAGGAGTTTATATCTTCAGTTGGCATCCAATTGTAATTAGCGAAACCCATAAGGTGCGATCAATTTTTTAGATGGACCAATCTATACAAGACTATGCTCTGACTTGAAATGGATCCCTTCCTCTAGTAGATGACGGGATATGGATCGTCCAGATTAGTCGATTCTTGGCAGGATAATGAGTATAAGAAAAAAGTTATATTGAGTCTGATTTGAAATAAAAATTGGTGTAAATAATCTTTTGGGTGTAGAGAAGAATTCTATGCAAAAATAGAGTTATGAGGAAGAAGAATGCCAAAATTAACATGTTTATATCATCACAGCCATTTGCAAAATTTGGGCAGACATGGAAACTTTACAAAGAAGACAACTCACACAAATTAGTAGACCCATTTGTAGGCGACTCGTTCAACTTATCTCAAGTGTTGCGCTCAATCTATGTTCGACTTTTGTGCGTGGAAGGATCAAATGGAGAAAGGCCAAACATGTCCTCAGTTGTTTTCATGCTGGGAAATGAAGTTCGGATTCCTCAGGCTATGGAGCCGCCAGGTTATTTCACAAATAGATGTCTTTGCCGACCAGAATCCTTAGCACCTCAACTGCAAAAAATTCACATAATGTTTACTATCGGCCCTACCATGCAACATTTACCTACACAATCTCGATCAGGACGTGGGGAGGATCCGACAGAAGTATGAAATTCTGATTGTTCAAAGAATTCTATTACGGACAGGTTGTATTGATGACCAAGAAAATTCTAGAGAGTTACAATTACATGGATGAATGGCAGATAAAAAAAAACTGTAGTAGTTTACAACAATTCATACTATATCTTGTACTACAGTATTGTGTAACATACATATATTATAAATTTTCTTATTAATCAGATTGAATTAGCTTTAAATTCGTCCCTTCTTTATGTGACTCGTTATATGCCCGATAACATGTCATATGAAAAACCCCGTGCCACAAATATTTGAGCTGTTATGTTACCACCAACTATTGTCAGATAAATATTCTACAACACAAATTAATTGAAAAATGAATCATAATATCTACATTCAGATCAATTTTCTTATATATTGTGTTTCTAATGCTAGACCATAATTTTAAGATCAGACAATTCAGGCCTGAGGCTAATGCATATTTTGAGGAAGATGTTAAGAAATTTCCAAATCACAAATCTATTAAGAAACTAACGATTCCAAGTCAACACCAAAATATAATATGTCTGTTTTTTGGTCTATGTTTACTTCATTAAAAAATAGAACTTGTTAAATTTGCATCAAAAGGAAACTTGCCTGAAGTTTCAGTTGTACTTCCTTCTCTATGATTTACTTTTATGGATATAATCACAAGATATACCATGTTCCATTATGTATTTCATCCCATGCTCCAATGTACGTCATGGGTAAAGAATGACAGCATCAATGAACACAAAGAGAATAACCATAAAATTGGAATATGAGATGAAACACAAAAATGAAAATAAGAGGTTATAAAACGTAGGCCACTACATTTTGTCATGCTATGCTTATACCAACTCTTGTCAATTAAGATTTCGAATTTTTGATAATACATTTTTTCATTTTAAATTGTCTCCTCCATAAAAATTGATCTACCTTGACAATTCACGGTTATTAAGAAAAATAAATGTTGATGCGTAAAAGTGAGTGTATTAGTATAAAAAAAAATTATAAAAAAAACATTTGATGTGATGTGTAAAAGTGAGTATATGTGTATAAAAAAATGAAAATAATGATTGTAAGTTATCCATTTTAGGTAAATAGACCATTTATTGTGGACGACCGTTTAAGACAACGTGGACCATTTATCGTGGACGGAGAGAGTATTAAACTAAGGTATAAATGCCTAAAGGCTCCCCATGAGTCATGATCCTTTCACACCTGATTTCCACCTATTTCACAAATTAAAACAAATACGTCCCATTTGATATTGCTATAATGAATTGAATTGGTTACAGCTTCATTCCGAAAGACCATACAATGTAGAAAAACTACAGGTGGGAAAGAAAATGTCAATCAACAAATTATTTAGAGCAGAGTTTCAAAGCTAACACCATAATATATTATGCCAAAAGTATTTGGTCAATGCTCAGCTCTAATATATTATCTTGGAGTATAATATGATAAGAAAACTTGCTAGAGACAGTTTAATCTCATTATTATTATTACTATTATCACAT
>JAPKLY010000007.1:3107996-3133048 GCA_026898435.1 Prunella vulgaris | reverse complement strand
TTATCTTGATGTATGAAAAGAAAAGTTGCCAGAAGTTCTGCACTTCTTTATGATTTAAAGAGTATTTGCCAAACTTATTCCAAGCATCTTATAAGCTCAATATTTTATAAGTTATTTTAAAAGCTTATAAGATGTTATTTTAAATAGCTTATAAATTGTTAAAGTGTCTAGCTAATACAATTTATAAATTTTTTCATAAATTATTTTAAATTTCAAGTGTATTCTAAGTGTATTAACGGTTTGCACTGAGTAGTTTCTGGTGCACGAGTACATACAAGACTAAATGCTTTTATCAATAAACCTGGTATAAATGACAGCACCAACAAACACGAAGAGCGTATCGATAAATTTGGGACATCGAGATGAACCACAAAAATGAAATCAGAGTGATAAAGCATTAACAAAAACAAAAGATGAAATCATAGATGAAACACAAAAATGAAAAAATCTTATTCCAAGTCAACACCAAATTGCACTACCTATCAGTTCCTTCTCTGTCATTTTACTTTTGATATTTTACTTGGATTTAAATACATTTTCCTGAGATGAATTAAAACCATAATTTTATAATGGGTTGCAAATATGGAGAAGAATGGATACCTGTTACACTATCCGGAAAACCATCACTCATCTAATCGGGTGCGCAGGTAATTTCTGGTGTGTTTCAACAAATAAAACGAATTGATGCTCCACTCTACTCGGACTGACTTGGGAACAGGAATGATGTGCCAATTTGTCGGGCGCCATCACAAATTGGTCGGAATTCGCGGGGACGGCGGCGATGTGACGATTCAATTCAACGCAAGCCATGTCGTACGCCTCCTCCGGAGTACTCCGATGAACGCACCCTGATCTTCATCGTCAAATCGAGGCGGTGGCACTGTGGTCCTGTCACCGTCTCACTGTAAGCACGAGGAAGATCGTGCCAGAAAGTAAAGGGAGAGAAGATTGAGAGAGAGAGAGTGTGTTTTATTTCACCGAAATCAAACGATACACGATGATTGGGTTCTGGGCAATTTTCGGGTTTTATACCCGGCCCAGCTGAAATACGAAGTCGCTATACGACTTACAAGTACAAATGCGATTTTAATCGTTGAGAGTCTAATACACATAAATGCCTATATCTATTATCTAGTACATATATATCCACAAATAAATACATAATACGGCAGGCTATACTAAATTAATTACAATTTTTTTTTAAAGGCATAACCAAGTAATATGAAAAATCTAAGATTAGTAATAAGAATAAGTTACTGAAAATTAATTAAAAGATAATATAAATAGGTTTAACAATTCTTAGATTGGAATCTTATTTTTCTTAATGATTTCATATTTTATTGTCTACTCTTCAATGTTTTAGTTTTAGTTATAATTTAGTTAGTTTCAACAAACTCCTTTTCGTTATTCTTTAATTAATATAAAATTAACGAATTAATTGCATGTTAAACTTGGGTTTGATTTTTTACATGTCACTGCTACTAGTTTGTAATCCAGGAGTTAAGGATATATTTTACGTGTCTCGATAGTGTTGATGTAATTTTCGTAAGCATGATTATATGACTATAATAACTTCGATTACACCAACAATATACTGGAATAGACGTGTATTAGAATGACACGTATAAAAACTATATTTGTGTCATTTCATTTCACACGTATTAAGTTTTCATTTCACACAAATGTAGTCTCAAGCAAGATCTCAAGCAAGTTCTAGAATTAGTGACAATGATCGATCCACTCACAATTCAAACCGTATCAAAAATTGGTTTAAGGCTCAAGTCTCACCGGTTTTCAATGTGACTCAAAACACTTTTCAAAAGACTCTTCACCACAACAAGTCACAAACTCAAGATATCAAAGACCATCAATTCAAACAACAATCATCAAGCAACATAATACACCAATCAAGCAACACTCTAGGCACAAAAATCATCTCAACAAAAACCATCATGCCACACAACCATCAAGCAATAATGAAGTGAGTGCGCCGGTGCAATGTACAAGAATTAAATCACACAAAAATAATGCACCCCCCCAAACTTAGAGTTTACTATGCAACTCTAAGTTCGAGCATGAAGTGGTCAACTAAAGCTCATGAACAAGCAACATCATCTAGCACATAATTCAAGCCAAATCTCACAAATAATCAATTCACCACAAGTTCTTCTCATTAAGCCAAAGCACAAACAATCACCAAGGAAATCACAAAATCAAGTAAGAGCAAAAGACGAGACATGCACCGGTGCAAAGAAAAATAAAAACATCACTCCCCCAAACTTAGAGCTTGCTATGCAACTCTAAGTTCGGGTTCGTGGTACCTCCACTTTGAACCAAACGACTTCTCTTTCTTCAAGCTAGCACATTAGCTTCCTCACTTTGCTCGGCATTTCAAGCTCGGCTCCTAAAGCTCTTCTCAAAAGGATCATTACTCCCATCTCCTACACACAATACACTTCAAGGAAATTAGAAACAATCTAAACTAAAGAAAAGCAAAAGAAAGCAATAAAAATGGGTTGTCTCCCATTTAGCGCTAAGTTTTACGTCTTCAAGCCGGACGTTATTAACAAAATCTCAAACTTCCCTCATCGGAATGGCCAAGGATAACGATCTTCCTTGCCATTATACTTTAACCTTTGAGCTTCTCGATCAAGGAGGCTTGCATCTTGATTCCTCCAATCACCCTTCTCCATCTTCCATCTTTTTTTGAATGCACGTCCCTCTTCCTCTTTATCCCTCATCTCTCTCCACTCATCTCCTTTGTGCTCAAGGATTCCCAAGCTTCGCTTCAATTCCACTTTTTGGTCGAATCTATAAAGAGGCAACACAAAGTCAATAGTAGCATCAACATCAAGTAAAACATAAATCGAAGAGGTTAAAGGTTTAAAAAAGCTCATTTCACTCTTCAAATCTTCTCTTGATGCTTCTTCTTGACTCTTTTCTTCATTTTTGCTCGTGTCCCTTAAGGGGCTTTCTCCTTCCTCTTTTTCGACTAATGGAATGACATCTATGCTCTTCTCCACACTTGGGTCCTCTTTATCATCCTCTCTTTCTTTTTCTCCTTCATCTTCTCCTTGATGCCTATCAAATCTAGCAAAAGAAGTAGAATCATAAATTTCCATGTTAAGAGAATTAGAATGAATAGAGAAAGAAGAAGGGATATAAGATCTTTTATCATTGTAGTGCAAGATTATCTTGAAATCTTCCCCATTCAAATTTTGATTCTCTTCAAGAAATATATCAATTAGATCATATATGTCTTCTTTCGGTTCTTCCTCTTCTTCCTCTTCTACTTCAACAATTTCCTCATAAATGGGCATAGAAGGGGGAGGAGATGAGTATTGATCTTGGTAGGGGTACGGATAAGGATTTGGATATGAATATGAGTAGGGATATGAGTATTGTGGAAGAGAGTATGGATTGTGTTGTGGAGGGCATTGGTGTTGTGGAGGATACGAGTACTCTTGTGGTGGGTAAGTGTTTTGTTGTGGAGGATAAACCATGCTATGATTGTAGCCTTGATCCCATGAGTAGAGATTGTATCCATCCATCTTCTCCAATTAAGCTCACACCTACAAAAGGGCAAGTATCAAATTCTCACAAGATCAATGAAACAAAATAAAATAAAGCAAATAAAAATGCAACTAAAAGTAACACTCAACAAATCCTAAGTCTCACTTAAACACAATGTCACCTCCCCGGCAACGGCGCCAAAAACTTGATTTGGCGTTGTTGGGATTCAAGGATATTCAAGTAAACAAACAACAAGCCTAATAAAGAGATCGTTTCCTCGGCAACGACGCCAAAAACTTGATTGTGCAAATTGTGTTCACACACAATTCACTTAGCCTACAAGTGTATAGGATCAATGTAGTACGTAAGCTTGACCAAGTAATAAAATTATTGAACCCTAGGGAGGCAATCTAGTGCAAGGAGACAATAAATATTAAAGTGCTACTAAACTATGAAAGCAATAAAAGTTTTTGGGTTTTTGGGCTAAGCGAAAATAAAATCAAAGCAACTAATTAAACTACCTAATTAGAACCAAATAGGATGAAGTGAGGATGATGTGTGTGCTTAAGGTAATTTCAATTAAGTGAGTTTCGTGACCTATTGTGTCTATTCCTAATTTCGATTCACCAAACAACCAAACAAGAGAAAAATCTCTCACCAAATTAAGTAAACGCAACTCTCGCTTGTTGTCAACTCAATCTAGTGCCTAATCGTGAGTGTTCTTGACGACCTATCCCCTCTCGGTGTAATAGACGCCCTAACTATAGCAATTCAATGGTTCACTCAACACAACAATACACCTAATAGAGCAAACGCAGCTCTCGCTTGTTGTCTACTCAATTAAAATGCACAATTATAGAAGAACAATCCACTAATGCTCAAAAAATCCAACGATTAATAATTTAATCACTCATTTCCACTCAATCACACACTTAATCAAGAAAACACAGCTCTCGCTTGTTGCTAACTTAATTAAAATGTATAATCAAATAAGAACAATCATTTAAAGCACAATTAATTCACAAATTAGGAATTTAATCATCTAATAAAACAAAATTAAAACAATAAACACAATAGAATCACTAATCCTCACTCAATATCTATCACCCAAAGCACAAAGATATTAGCCCATAATCAATCTCATCAAACACATAACAATAATAAAGCAATAAACTAAGAAGATCAAAATACCAACTCAAAGCGAAAATGTAGGAAGAATATCACCTCAATGGAGTCTCAACACTTCAAAATCTTGCAAGAAATTAAAAAACTACACTAAAATCTATCTATAATTTGCAGAAAAATTAAACCCTAACTAATGTGTGGAGTGTGTGTGGAATGGGGGGAAGAGGAGCTCCCCCTGACTTGGCCTTCAAGAATCTGCCGAATGTGTTGTTCTCTGTTGTTCCTTCCTTTGCTTTCTTTTTATCTGATGGGCTTTCCTTCCAATTAATTTCAAATGGGCCACATAAAAAAATAGGTAATTGGGCTTCATTCCTCAACAGCCCAAAACAAGTTCCAATTTTGCAAAGAAACGTTTTTATCTGACAGCAACTCTTCAAGTCTTTACACGATTTCTTCCATCTCATTCACGTGAACTGGCGACAAGTTTCAGGCTTCAGGGGTATTTCCGGCGTGTGAATTTCTTCTCCGGTGAATGTGAGTTGTGGTTTCCGGCGCGGAGAGTCAGGGACAGACTCCGGCAGCGGTTGAGGTGAGTTCCAGGCGCGAGGATGGTGGTGCGGTTGTGGCAGGGTCTTCTTCTCAATTCCGGCAAAGAGGGCTTCTGCGACGAAGGCTGCAGAGGTTTTCCGGCGGTGCAAGTGGGAACAGGGCTGTTGGTGACGGTTGCTTCCTCAGGAACCATTTCCGGCGTCGATATAGGAATAGGGGACGTGAACAGGGGCAGTGTCTTTTCATCCGGCGAGCTGGTGGCCAATTTCAGGCGTGCTTCTTGAGCGACGCGAACAGGTTTCCGGTGGATTGAAATTCGAGCAACGGCAGCGTGGATTGCAGCGAGGTGAATTCGGCTGTTGGAGCTTCCAGCGTGAAGCTTCCATGGCATTTTCCGGCGGACTGAGATGTGGGCGACTATGGTGAGCAGTGATGAGCAAGGCGGTGATATGAGCGTGATTCCGGCGAAGAGAATTTCCGGGCAAGGGACTTGGAAGTTTCCGGCGGACTGAGAAGTAGCTGCTGGCGGAAGCTCTGCTGCAATTTGCTTCCATGAACTCCGGCGGTGAGGAGTTGAAGGCGGAGTGGTGATTCCGGCGAAGTGGAGCTTTAATTGGCAGAAATGGCTGTCTAGGGCGGCAACTGTGAACTGAAACAGGGGACATATTCGTGGCTTGGTGCTGTTGAGGGTGTCTTCTCCGGGAACAGGGGCAGCGCTTCCTTTTCCTTTCCGGCGATGGCTTCGCTGTCGCGACGGCGGGCGAGAAACAGGGGCGACGGTGTGTGCAACGGCTTTGAGGAAATTTCTGGCGGAGGCTTGGACGAGCAGGGGACGGCGGCTGCGTGCGGGCTGGAGATTTTCCGGCGTGTGGGCGTGTGGGCGTGTGGGTGTGTGGCTTTCCGGCGAGATGAGCTTTGTGGCGGTGGAGTGCTTCCAGTCGGCGAAGTAATTGCAGCGGAAAGGTAATTTCAGGCGTCGCAGCGGCAAGGCTTGCAGCAATTGAATCTTCATTTTAGGTGTGTCGTGGCTGCATTTCGAGAACAGAGAGGCATGGTAGTAGTTGAGAATTATGTGAAGGAGAGTTACCCACGTATTCTCTTTTTCAAAGCTTGGAATTGGTCAATGCCTACAGCTGCAAGCCATTTGAATCAACAATCAATGAACCCTTTTCCTCTTTTCATTTATCATGGCCTGCAAATTAATTAAACAATTGGGCTAAACTTTGGGATTTTAAATTTAAAAAAAGTAATCATGATCATGGGCCTCAATTAATTAAATGTGCATCAATATTTCATTTGGACCCAAATCACAATTAGACAATATAATTCATGAATTTATCTAAAATTTCCATAAAATTGTAACAAAAATGATAATTTTACAATTATGCTCAAATGATCAATTTAGTATAGAAAATGCATGGAATCCTATTAAAAATAGCAATAAAAGCATAAGAATTTCGAGCAAATTTCACACTAATCAACTATAATAACTTCGATTACACCAACAACATACTTGAATAGACGTGTACGTGAAGTTTAAATGTAAGCAGGTAGGTCGTATTTAAGCACGTCGTTTAAGCAGCACTTCGTTAGGGGGTAAATTTCGTATCCTTTATTCTAATGAAATCGATTACATTATGTAGAAAATACAAGCTGCTGGATCATCACCAGTCTGCTTCATTATAAGCTGCTGGTCAGCAGCCTGCTTCACTATAAGCTGCTGACTCGTCACCAGCTTGTTTTACTAATAGTTGGTGACTCGTCACAACTTTCTTCGATCTCGTTCTTTCTTCATGCTTGATCAATTCTTTTGGACACATAAATCCGGACTTTGATTAATTATTTCCTTAAGCACGTACATCAATTATTTCATCAACAGTTGCCCCCTAGGCTGATTTTGTTTGAATCGTTAGATGAATAACAAGCATCAGACTATTTGAATCTTTGCAAGATTTCTTCAGTATAAGGAAGTAAATTGAGCTTGACTTCATCTGTCTTTCACTCTGTCTTTTTCTTTGTGCTTGTATTTTCTTGTACTCATGCATAGATGCATCAAATGTATCTCGCGGGATTCCATAACCCGGATTACGAGTATACAGAAGAACGCTACAGGCCTCATTAAAAACCTAGCCGTAAACCACCTTTGTGGATAAACCAGTCGTAAGGAAAAAAGAGTACCGTGCAATCCTTCCAGATACTCGTAGGCTATTTGAATCCCTGCGTTTATTGCTCTTTTATGCGGGCTGAGTGAGCATTGGCTTTTTGTGTTTCTTTATACCTGCAAGTAGATGCATTTGAAAAATAATTTGTAGCTTTTCGATCTTTCTGGAGATACTTTGTGCTTTATTATTGCTGGAATATTCAATGTATAGTTTCTAGGCGAGCGCTTTTGCTTAGTTGCTTTGCGATTTTCGTTGTTGTATTGGGGCTTGCTTCTCTCATACTGATGGATGAAACTTAGCCAGCCGAAGGATAAATTATTCTTGCTGTTGGTGAAGGGAATATGTTCCCAACTGTTTAGGCTTGTTTGCTTTAGCATTTTTTTTGTCTTCTTCCGTGCGAAGAACTTTTGTCTGTACTGGTTGAAGTAGGGACTACTCTTGCTTCTTTTGATCATAACACGTATCTCAATTCTAGAAATGACATGAAATGTTACTTTCTGCCTCTCATCGTGCGCTGCCTGTTATTTAATGGTGTTTCCCTTGTTTTGTTTGCATTTTCAACATTGACGAGTAAAAAATATTCTTTATTAGGCTTTCCTCCTTGAATTATTCTAAAATCTGGAGTTCTTTCCTGAGATTTTTCCCTTTGGAGTACTCTGGGCATTAATCGTCATTATGTCAATTTCTTGTCTGGAGTATTTATCAGTTTTTATTGCCGTAATGCTTTCTCTCAAGAAACGTATTTTAGTAACTCGGCATATAACAGTTTTAGCCTCGTTTCAAGCAGCGTCATTTTGGACAAATAACTAAAGTTATTAGCATGTTGTATCTTATTAGGCCTAAATACCCTTTTAATGTCATTCTTAGAATTGAGATGTTCATGTCATTCTTTATGTTGTCCCCAGGGTCAATCTGGCTAAATCTTCTTTTTCTTGCTGCTTGCGATCATTATAAATTCAAGCTTTTTTCTTCTTGATGATTTTGTGTACCAGGGTCTGCCCCCCAGTTTGTATAAGGTTACCAATAGTTTCACGCTCGCATACTTGTTCATCGAGTTGTTTGTCTGAGTCTTGAGTTGTCTGCTTGAGTCAGACAACCAGCTAACTGCAACTACTTGCTTGAGTCTTGAGTTGCCTGCTTGAGTCAAACAACCAGCTAACTGCTCTTTATCAACGTCTCCTGCCCCCATTCAACTGTTGACTGTGATTTATGATCAAGAGTTGAATTATTCGAAATGTTTCGGCGTATCGTTAACCTGCATTGTTGATAAAGGCGGAATGATCATCACTTATATGAATAGGATAATCTCCTTCAAGAAGGATCATCGCTTCAAGAAAGCGCATCACCTATATAGGCGACATTGTCAATATAGGCTGGATGATAATCACCTATAAAGACGGTGTTGGTGTAATCGTTGTTATTATAGCCACATAATCGTGTTTACGAAAATTACATCAACATTTTGGTTGGGATAATCGTGGCTTCAAGAAGGATGGTTGCTTCGAGAAGATGCATTGACTATATAGGTGGAATCATGCCTCTAGGAGGCGCATCACCTATGTAGGCGGCATCATCAATATAGGCTAAATGATTGTTGCCTATAAAAATGGAGTACTCAAGTCATCGCTTATAAAGGCGGAATCACGCCTCTTGGAGGAGTATCGCGACATCGTCTATAAAGATGGAATAATCATGCCTTCAAGAAGGATTATCGCTTCGAGAAGGCGCATTGCCTATATAGGCGGAATCATGCCTCGGGGAGACGCATCGCCTATGTAGGCAGCATCATCAATATAGGCTAAATGATTATCACCTATAAAGACAGGATATTCGTGCCTTCAAGAAGGATTATTACTTCGAGAAGACGCATCGTATATAGAGGCGGAATCATGCCTCTAGGAGACGGGTTAATCGTGCCTTTAAGAAAAATTATCGCTTCGAGAAGGCGCATCATCTATATAGGCGGAATCATGCCTCTAGGAGACGCATCGCCTATGTAGGCGGCATCTCAATATAGGCTAGATAATCATTGCCTATAAAGACAGGATAATCTTGCCCAGAGGCATTTGGTGGGGGCAGTTCTCTCTTTTGGGCAAATGCCTCAAGAACTTTATCTGGTGATATACCTGTGACTTTTCTTCCTTAATGCTTCAGGAAGTTGTAACGTCGTTCTATTTTATATTGGGATCAAGGCCTTTCTCAAGATGGATATTGTTGGTGAAGGCTACTTTCCTCGAGATGGATATATCCTCCAGTGTGTGTTAGTTCCTCCAAACTGTTTGTATGTGCCTGATATTTCTGATGGAATCAGCACCATATCTTCTTTATTAAGGTAGCTTGTGATGTGGATGATCGCTTTGAAATGAACAAAGAGATAAATGTGTCATCTACCAAAGCATGTCTAGAGAAGATGAAAACTCTATTTATCTAGAAATTGGAGTTTTCTTCACGAAGTGTGATAGTTGGCGATCCTTTCAAAGGAATGTTTGGGATCGTCTTGCCATTCTATACACTTGCTGGAGTAGTATCCAATGTTATGATGATATGCATAATATCTCTGTGGACTGAACCATCGTGCTGGAAGGCATGCTTTGGAATAGGGAATAAGACCTTTTTTAATTTGATATTGGTATTTCTAGCCTGTTCATGTCTTATTTGATATTGATATTCTTAGGTTAGTTCATGCTTTGCTCCTTTGTTCTCTCGTCTTGAGAGTTGACTTTCATAGGTTTCGCCTTGTCTTGCAAGGCGTCCAATGTTTTGAGTCTTGAACTTGAGCATTTTGCATGATCCTGCGTCATAGGAATTTTGCATGTAACAATAGCATATAGGGCATGTTATTTTCACATCTATCTTGTACAAAAGGATAAACTGATAGTCTCCCCCTTTTGCACAAGATGTATACATATATAAGTTACGAAACTTCTCCAATATCAGAGCCGATGGATTAGGCGACTTGCGGCCTTCTTGTGGGGAATTTTTTCATTGACTTTGATAATCTTCTCCGTCTTCATAAAATCATTATTATTGCCGCAACAAGTCTTGAAATTCGTCAGTGTTGTGTCTGATACTCCAGTGGTATGAGTAATGCTTGTTGGGATTCATCTTACTTTTGTTTTGTCTTGTCTTCTGAGGAATGGCAAGAGGTCCTCTGCTACTGATGACATTATAATTTTGTTCAATTAGGACACCGAGTATTTGATCCGGTTTTTCTTTGAGAAATGCTTCCTTGAACTCTTCGCTGCTCCCAGTCTCTTTGTCTTTTCATGTAGTGCTTCTTGTCGAACTTAAATATCGTGTTCTTCATCTCCCAATGGTCTTTAGGTTCAGGTGGAGGCCCCAAAAGGTAGCGCTTAAATGTCATTTTTCTTTCTTGACATTTTGATTGACCCATCTTATATCCTTTCATTTTTTCTATTCTCCCCAAATCAAGGCGTTGTAGTTGTTTGGAGCCTGATTCTCCCTCGTACAACTTTATTGTCGGATATTGAACTTTTTCTGAATGGATGCTTCGGGAATAATAAGAAATTGATGTGATGTTGGTGATTGTGAGCTTATGTTGTCCTCTAAATGAGTTGATAACTTTGCTTGTAGGTCTTCAATTATTCTTTTCATCATTAGAGGATCTATTCTCGGGAAGTTGTTCATGATCCAATCGTCTTAAGCGAGAGGATTCACACAGTCCTTCATTCTGAATAGACACTCCAAATTTTCATTGCGACATATTTTCTTTGTGAGGACCTAGCTTCTCTATCACCGGTTGCCTTGATCTGTCTTGGATGTGTCGTAGTTATGTAATGTCACTCCATGATGAGTTGTGTATTGATTCCTCCGTGTTCTTCGATTGCATTTGCTTTCTTTTATTTTGCTTGTGAAGTATAGGCTGAAGTTTTGAATGCGGCTCGTCTGAAATTATGCTCTTGCGAAATTGTTTGTTGTTGATAAGGTTGCAACAGATTTCATATCTGATGGGCATTCAACTCAAAACTATGTTGATAATTCTTCAACGAGCAACTCGAGGGTTGGTCAATAATTTGCACTTGATGAATGGCTTGTCTCAGTAGTTCTCTGAATTATTTGAGACCCAAGGGATTTTAGTGGGCAAGACCGCTAATTTTTTGTTCTTCCTGAGTAGCAAATAATTTTAATAAATAAGGCCACTAACTTTCTTTGTGCATCCGATTTATTTGCATGGCTTCTTGGCGACCATTATGAAAACGAGTCAATAACTTCTTTGCAACTTATTCTTCTCGTCGAGTTATCTGAGTTGATTAGCGAATAATTTTGAGGTTGTATACAATCTTGCAGCCAGACCAATAACTTTGAATTCCAGGAGCTGCAAGACATCTTCAATTGGCAAGGACAATAACTTCTGAGATTAATTCTTGAGCTACAATTGGAATAAATCAAGGCCGCCAATTTTCTGTACTTCTTGGATTGTATTTGATTTCTGTTGCAGGGACTCTGCTTCTTGAATTTAATTGTTTTAGCAAGCAGTTCTTCATTTCTTGTTGCGCCACTCGAATTAATTGCTTTAGCAAGCAATTTTTTTTCTCGTTGCATAATTTGTTTTAATTGCTTTAGAAAGCAAATTTATTACTCTGGAATTTAATTACTTTAAGAAGCAATTTTTTCCTCTAGATTTTAATTGAAATATTTTTTTCCTCTGAAATATAATTACTTTAAGAAGCAATTTTTTCCTCTGAGAATTTAATTGCTTTAAAAAATAATTTTTTTCTCTGGAAATTTAATTGCTTTAAGAAACAATTTTTATTCTTTTAAATTAATCTTACAAATAATTAATTTTAAATTTGCAAAATTAATTATTTAATATGGGCCAATAGTTGTCAGACTTAATATAATTAATTGGGCCTAAATAGAAAGATTGGCACAATTAATTGAATGGTTTCATTTCAACTCTTCACTCTTCGGCAGCGATTTTTTTTTTTTTGTTCAGACTATATACCCCTTCAATATTATAAGATACACCTACTTAATTTGTTATTTTTTTAATAAAATATTATTTTAATATATTTCTTTCAACCCATCAATTTCATCTTCTTCTCTTTTCCCGATTTCCAACCGCACAACAATTTTCCTAAATCATGCGAATTAATTTCTAAGTCCCTGCAATAATTTTAGAGTTCCTACCAATATTTATTTTTTATTTTTTAATGTCGAATAATGAATTGATGGAAGGTGTCAGCGGCAAATAAAGAAAATATATATTTAACAATTATTTTTTTATGAATGTATTAAAATTAATGTATGTTTAATTTAAATTTTATTTTATAAAAATAGATAAAATAGATATTTGATACATTAATTAATTTTTTTTTATAAAAATAGATAAAATAGATATTTGATAATGTATGTAGGTGTATCTCGTAGAATTAGAGGGGTATATAGTCGGGACTTTTTTTTCCCGAACAAACACCCAAATTCAACGGATTATTGGCGGCTGCAACACACAATATTTAAGGGGTTTGTTTAAAAATAGACTACTCAAACCCCTTCCTTTTAAAAATAGCCTTACTTATTCAATATATACAAGAATAGCCTTCTTTTAAATAAGTAATATAAAATTATACTATTTTATATATTTATCAAGTTGTTCAGTTGTTTAGTTTTTTAAATTGTTCGGTTGTCTAATTGTTTAAATTTTTAAATATACATAGTTGTTCAGTTGTTCAGTTGTTCAGTTTTTCAAATTGTTCGGTTGTCTAGTTGTTTAAGTTTTTAAATATACATAGTTGTTCAGTTGTTTAAACTATTTAGTTATTTCAGTTGTTTAAATTATTGAGTTGTTCAATTATTTAAGTTGTTTAAATTATTTAGTTGTTTAGTTATTCTTATTCAGTTGTTTAAATTATTCAGTTATTTAAGTTGTTCATTTGTTTACATTGTTTAAATTATTAAATTTACATAGTTAGGTCAATCATTTAAATTATTTAATTATTTTAGTTGTTCAGATAAATAATTTATTTAGTTGTTCAATTGTTTAAGTTGTTTAAGTTATTTATTTAGTTGTTCAGTTGTTTAAATTATTTAGTTGTTTAGTTATTCATTAGTGTATGTTATTTAATTGTTATAATTATTCATTAATGTAAATTGTTTAGTTGTTCATAAGTGTAAGTAGTTTAGAATTTTTTTAAATAAAAAAAATGTAGCAGGTGTGGACATTTATATGAACAAACTTAATCACATTATTACAGTGGACATTTGAACTACCTAGTTGTGTTCAACAATCAAATATTGAACAACTAGATTGTATATAGTTATAAAATAAGTTTTTTTTAATCAAAATTTAAGGCAAAAAACTCAAAATTAGTATTTTCATAAAAAAAAAGTAATTACTTATTGATTTGAACATTTGTGTGAATAAACTTAATCATATTACTACACCGGACACTTGAACAACCTAGTTACGTTCAACAATTAAATATTGAACAACTCGATCGTATATTGTTAGAAAATAAGTTTTCTTTATCTTTTAAGGCTAAAAATTCAAAATTAATATTGTCATTAAAAAAAAAAGTAATTACTTATTGATTTGGACATTTGTGTGAACAAACTTAATCGTATTACTACACCAAACACTTAAATAACTCATTCGTTGAACATTGCAATTTTAAACAACTCCGTTGTATATCAATGAAATAAGTTTTCATAAGTCAAAATTAATATTTTGTCAGTAAAAAAAGTTATTAATTATTGACTGTACTTTTATATGAACAACCTTAATAAAAAAAATTAACTCGGTTATTTGACAAATCTATTGTTGAACAACTCGTATATATATAAATGAAAATAAATTTTCCTTATAATTTTAGCTTTAAAAGTCAAAATTGATATTTTTTCACTAAAAGAATTAATTAGTTATTTATTGAACTATTATATGAACAACTATAATAAAAAAAAAACTCAGTTATTGAACAACTCAATTTAAAACAACTCTCATGTATATCAATGAAAATGAATTTTTCTTATGATTTTTTAGCTTTAAATGTCAAAATTGAGATTTTGTCACTAAAAAAATTAATTACTTATTGATAAAAATTAATTACTTATTGATTGAACTCTTAATGAACAATTAATAAAAAAATTAATTCGGATGAACAACATTGTTGTTGAACAACTCCTTTTTAAACAACTCATATGTATATCAATTAAAATAAAATTTTCGTATGATTTTTTAGGTTTAAAAGTCAAATTTGATATTTCGTCACTAAAAATTAATTTCTAATTAATTGAACTCTTATATGAATAACTGTAATAAAAAAATCAACTTGGTTATTGAACAACTCTGTTGTTGAACAACTTTTATGTGTATCATTGAAAACAAATTTCCTTATGATTTTTTAGCTTTAAATGTCAAATTAAATAACGATTGAACAACATAACAATTAAATTTAAACAACATAAATTCTAAACCACTTCAATATTAAATATAAGTTATCCACTCTACTATATGATTGCTGGTCAGTACATGTTTTTTTCAACATGAAGCATAAATATCCTTTTAGAGATGGCATGTAGCTCCTACAACTCTATTTTGCAGGAAGAATTTCAACGGACACAATTTGGCATCTATTCAATTTATAATTCCTAAACCTAAGAAATGTAAAAAAATATACTAAGTAATGGCACTACTAAAGTTGAACAGTGTAATAACACATCCAATTCTCAGCACCTAGCATGTTGCAAATATAAGGGCTAAACATGCAATTTTTAATTTGAAAAAACATACAAGAAAGAACACTTGAAACAACATATAAGACATCATATTAATCTATTAAAAAAGCCAACAAAAGACAACATATGTTTACATAATAAAATGTGCTTACAAGAATTCCAAACAAAATGAGAACGACAAAAAATTGAAGCAATCACACAATGACATGTAAGGAATCAAAAGAACAAGTAATAGCGAATTCTGGAATTACTGTGCTCAGAATAGCTTCAATATATACTGAAGCACTCCAAAAAGGGAAGCGGGAGGTAATATCACCGGTATATCTCGCAACTCACTCACTTGTTGTCATCTTCTCTATCCAAATATATGGAGTAACTCAAATTTGAGATGGACGAAATTAAACTTGGTACGAAACAGGTGGAATAACAAGAAACGTAATGGCACGGAACAAAACTTTTTTCCCGTTTAAATTAGAGTTCTTCAATATTGGGATTGAGCTTTATAATTGAAGAAGAAATCTACTTAGGATATGTTTGGTTCGTAAGATAAAAGTATCTATCCGTCAAAAACATGCATGATTTTGACGGATAGATACTTTTATCTTACGAACCAAATGAGCCCCTAAGTGATTAAGAGAATAAAAGTAGGGGTAGAGAATGAAAAACGCAAATGCACGTTTCTAATGCTATGTTGCCAAATATTTGTAAGGCTGCGTTTTTAGTTTTTTTTTTTTTTTTTTACTGAAGAAGAATCTGTGAAGATGAAGACAATATAAGAGGAGGATGAAAAAAACGAATAGAACGGGTGAATAACACTGAAGCGCGTTTGTAATGCTAGCAACTTTGTAAAGTTTTTTTTTTTTTATTAAATAAATATTAAGAAATGGTCAAAGGCCATTTATGAAATTGATATGGGTAATTCGACCATATTTGACCAATTCCACCAATATTTCACCTGCTTTGAACTATTCAACCCACCACATTATATTGGACCAACCTGCATCCGCAATTGGCTTCATTAATGAATAGTGGGCTGATGATTTTTCCTTTGTACATGGATATTCTCATCCGTAATTGAGTAGTTTACCCGCCGTTCATTTCACATTCGAATTATTCAAAAATTGAAATTTGTATCTTTATCAATTGTAACTTGTCGCGGACGTTCACGGGGACACACACGCAGGTTTAAACCTCATTTTTTCGGCGGCGCGCTCGTCCCTGCCTTCTTCGGCGACGGCGCGGATTCGTCCCTTCTCCGGCGCACGGGTTCACTGAAGGACGGGGTTTTTACTTTGAAATGGGGTGGGGTGAATTTGCAAATCAATTAAGTCATATAATATTATGAAGAAAAAAATATAGGGTGGTGAAGTGAACCAGGGGTGAATTATTCCATAATTTTTCTTTTACTTGGCGTTAGTAACTGATGGGTGGATTTTGGAAATGAATTATCCGGTAATAAAACTAGCAAATGGTGCTTGGTAGTAAAACGGTAACGATTTTTTTGTTACTGAATTAAAAGGAGAAAATAATTTAATCATACGTCATCGATTTAGCACCGAGTACAGTTTACTGGTTTCATTGCCAGCAAGGATCCATATCCGTGGATTTTCTTCAGCTTCACCGTCTAATGTGGGTTTTCTTTAATTTGCCCTTGGCCGCCGATCGACTCAAACCGCAGTGTGCGTTTCTTGTCAACGTTGCGCTCCACGGCCACGTTTCTCCTCCCTCCGCCGGAGCGTTCCTCTTCGAGACGCTGGTTGCCGATCAATTTCTACGTCTGGGCTCGTTAATTGTCATTTCCCCCTTCCAATTTCAACATTCAAGTTCTGATCGTGTGCGCCTGCATTCTTTGCTAGCGATTTTGAACCTGGCCTCATTCAAAGCTTTGTTTGACTTCTGTTATGATGGGATATCTTCTTTATTATTGCTATTGACTCTTCATTTATTTGCTTTAGAGTTTGTTCGATATAAATATTCTACAGCACATATTAATTGAAAAATGAATCTTAATATCTACATTTAGATCAATTTTCTTATATATTGAGTTTCTAAGGCTACACCATAATTTTAACATCAGACAATTCAGGCCTGAGGCTGGTGCAGGAAGATGTTACAAATCACAAATGTATTAAGATACTAACGATTTAGAAAAAACTACACGCGGGAAAGAAAATGTCAAGCCACAAATTATTAAGAGCAAAGTTTCAAAGCCAACACCATATATACATTTTGGGCAATGCTCACCTCTTATCTTGGTGTATAATATGATAAGAAAATTTGCTAGAGACAGTTTAATCTCATTATTATTATTACTATTATCACATCTCTACGGGAGTCAAAAAAGAATTTGAGTATACAAATAAAACGATGTGCGAATCGATTTACTATATGAGCATCCTCACATAACACTTGCAAATTATCATATAAACGACACGACATTATTTAAAGATATTTTTTTTTTGGGTACTTGATTTAGAATTTACTGTACGAGCATCTTCAAATAACAATTTCAAATTATTATATGACATTATTTAAAGATTTTTTTTTCAAATTTTGGGTACTTGATTTAGGTGTGCGAGATAATAAGAATGAAATTGAAACAAAATGAAGAGAACAGATAAACCTCCCAAAAGGTCATCCCTTTTGCTGTCAAAAAAATAAACACCCACTTATCTGCCCCAACTTGTAGAAAAAAGAAAAGTCCACAACTGCAAAAGATTCAAAGTCTTCAAACTTATTGTTCAGAACCATAAATTGATTTGGGATCAATCTTGGCTGCTGTGTGATGGTGTGCGGGTACTATTTGTGATAGGAATTAGAAGAGTGATATTAATAAAGATACTTCAAAAAAATTGCAGGCATGAACAGATTTCTGTTCATCTTGGCATTGACAATCCGTGCAATTATTGCAGCAACTGATATCACAGATGCCTCTCAGAGCATTAGAGATGGAGAAACTTTGGTGTCATCACGTGGGATCTTTGAACTGGGGTTCTTCCGGCCAAGAAATTCCACAAATAGGTATTTGGGCATGTGGTACAAGGATATACCAGTTCAGACAGTGGTATGGGTTGCTAACAGAGAATCTCCACTCAGAAATAACACTGGTGTCTTATCACTCACAGCGTCTGGAAATTTGGAACTTCTGGAAGATACTAATGGCATCATCATATGGTCATCCAACACCACGATATCCGTGAGAAATCCAATGGCACAGTTGTTAGATACGGGGAATCTCGTGGTGAAGGATACAAACGATGATAATATCGTTTGGCAGAGTTTTGATCATCCAACCGACACATTTTTACCAGGCATGACCATAGGATGGAATTACGTAACTGGGGTGGAAATTTACTACACGTCATGGAGGAGCGACAATGATCCTTCTGCAGGCGAGTTTTCAATACACATAGATCCAACAGGATATCCACAAGACATTGTCAGAAGAGGTAATTCTACATTGAATAGATTTGGTCCCTGGAATGGAGTCAGCTTTAGCGGATTCCCAGATGGGAAAAATGATCCTGTCTACACGTTTAGGCTATGGATGAATGAGAAGGAGGTGAAGTTTAGGGAAGATAGAGTTGATCCATCAGTTCTTTTCAGGACCGTGGTGACGCCAACAGGCACTGCAGAACGCTGGATATGGAGTTCTCAAACCCAAGAATGGGCTAACTATAGAACAACGGCACCCGATAATTGTGATTTTAGATACAACAGGTGTGGCGCGAATGGAGTTTGCAACCCAGGAAACTCTCAGCCCTGCGGATGTCTCGATAGATTTATATCAAGAAATCCAGAAAACTGGATTGGAACTGAAATCTCGAATGGATGTGAAAGAAGAATACCTTTGAACTGTCAATCAGGAGACGTGTTCTTAAGGTACTCTGGGATTAAATTGCCCGATGCAAGAAACTCGACGATCAATGAACAGAGGACGAGCCTATCTGATTGCGAAGCAGAATGCTTGAGGAACTGCAATTGTACCGCATATGCACGTTTGAATATCAGTAGAGAGGGAAGTGGATGCCTGTTTTACCATGGGGACTTGATCGACATCAAAACCCTGTCCACAGCTGAACAAGATCTACATATCAGAATGGCTGCTGCAGAAAGAGGTTAGAAATAATTTATTCAAACCTATGGAAGTTTATGAATATTTTTTGCTAATATTTCAACATATTTTTCTAAATATTGCAGACTCCAAAGGAAGAAAAAGAGTAGTACTCGCATCGATTTTGGGATCAGTGGCTGGAATAGTTTTTGTGTGCATAATCCTCTTTTTGTTCTTCACTCGAGGGAGGAAGAAGGACCCAAGATCAGTTACAGAAGGTATGACAAATGTTTATTAGCCTGAAGAAACTGATGCAAACAGTGTATATATAGTGATTGCTTTTCTGAAGATCATGTTCTATAGTTGCAGTTGCAAACTTGCCACTCTTCAGTTTATCCACTATTTTGAAAGCCACTGATCACTTTTCCAACAATAAAAAACTTGGTGAGGGTGGATGTGGACCAGTTTACAGGGTAAGATGCAATCAAAACAGATAAAAAAAAATTGACTGAACAAGTACCATTTTCCTTCATTTAATTCTTCCGTATTTTGGCCGTAGGGCGTACTAGAAGACGGACAAGAAATTGCTGTGAAACGTTTGTCCAAAACATCCACACAAGGAGTCGCTGAGTTGAAGAATGAAGAGATATTGATTGCCAAGCTTCAGCATCGCAATTTAGTGAGGACTTTAGGATATTGTGCTGAAGGAGAGGAGAGCATGTTGATCTATGAGTACATGCCTAACAGTAGCCTCGACCAGATAATTTTTGGTGAGTGATTTGTATGTACCAGAGTATTACACTCTTTACCATTAGATTGCAAAGAAAACACTAACTCCAGGGCAAGTGTTGGCAGATGAAACAAAAAGTTTGCAACTTGACTGGCATAAACGTTTTCATATCATCAATGGAATTGCAAAGGGACTCTTGTATCTTCATCAAGATTCTAGGCTCAGAATTATCCATCGAGACCTCAAAGCGAGCAACATATTGCTGGACGCTGACATGAATCCGAAGATATCGGACTTTGGCTTAGCCAGGAGTTTTGGAGGAAATGATACTGAAGCTAAAACAAGAAGAGTTGTTGGAACATAGTAAGAGGCTCAAAACTAATTTATCTTTTATATCATACCATTAGGTCTAACATCAATTTTCCTGTTAATGTTATGTCACAGTGGTTACATGTCTCCAGAGTATGCAATAGATGGGTTGTTTTCAATCAAGTCCGATGTATTCAGCTTTGGTGTTCTTGTACTAGAAATTGTGAGTGGAAAAAGAAATAGGGGATTCTACCTCAATGATCACAGTCTCAACCTTCTTGGACATGTAAGTATTATTTTCTCTGGCCAACATTTGTAGCCAAAAAAGCTTTACCATCTCAACCAGATGCATATTTTGCACAGGCATGGACACTTTATATCGAAGGCATCTCAAGTGACCTAGTAAGCCCTTGTTTAGGCAACTCGTTCGACTTATCTCAAGTGTTGCGCTTGATCCATGTGGGTCTATTGTGTGTTCAAAAATCTCCCGAGGACAGACCCGATATGTCTTCCGTGGTTTTTATGCTGGGGAATGAAGTTACACTGCCTGAGGCTAAGAAGCCTGGTTTTTTCACAGAGAGAGATGGTTTTAACAACCAGAGTTCCAATAGCTCAACTAGCGCGATTACACAGAATCAAGTTACAGTTACAAG
This sequence comes from Prunella vulgaris, assembly GCA_026898435.1. NCBI lineage: Eukaryota > Viridiplantae > Streptophyta > Magnoliopsida > Lamiales > Lamiaceae > Prunella > Prunella vulgaris. The sequence goes on along the minus strand of JAPKLY010000007.1, from coordinate 3,112,258 downwards.
GATGGAAGGCAGATAAGAATCACCTTCTTTTTCTTTATGCAACATGTAATGTGTGAATTGATCCCATATATGTCTAAAAACTGTCACATGAAAATGTTTATGTCAATAATTATTTGAGCTATTGTGCTGTCACCAAGTATTGTCAGATAAGTTTCCTTTATATGAAAAATGAATATTAACACCTATATTTAGATCAATTTTATTACTGAGATTGTAGAGCTAGATAATAATGTTAAAGTCAGAGAATGGGCTGATGTTAATCTTAATTGGGAGATGTTAAGAAATTTACAATTCACAAATGCATTAAAAACTAATGAATTGAAGTCAACACCAAAATATAATATGTCAACATTCTTTGAAAATATTATCGTCCTTAAAAGTAGAATTAGTTATCTTGATGTATGAAAAGAAAAGTTGCCAGAAGCATAGACTATCACTTTATCATTCTGCATTAGAACACACCCGAGTCCATTCTTTGATGCATCACTGTGAACTTTGAAACCTCCAGTTCCGGTTGGAATTGCTAAAATATTAACTGATACCAATCGCTTCTTTAGTTCCTGAAAACTTTGTTCACATGCCTCTGACCATTTATAAGTTACGCTCTTCCTCTGATTGATTTGTAGGTTGTGGCCAGTTATTAATAGCTTCAACTTTGCTTCGGTCAACTGAAATTCCTGCTCCAGATATCATGTGTCCCAAAAATACAACTCGATCAAGCCAGAATTCACATTTCTTGAACATCGCATATAACTGTTTCTCTTTCGGAACCTCTAACACACTTCTCAAATGCACTTCGTGGTCTTCTTTAGTGTTGGAATAGATCAAAATATCATCAATAAATTCAATCACAAACCTGTCCATGAAGTCTTTAAATACTCGATTTATCAAGTCCTTAAACGCTGCTGGAGCATTTGTCAGTCCAAATGGCATTACAAGAAATTCATAATGTCCGTATCTCGTACTGAATGCGGTTTTAGGAATGTCCTTTGCTTTTATCTTCAGCTGATGGTACCCAGATCGCAAGTGAATCTTCAAAAAGATAGATGCACCTTGAAGCATCTTCCTTCCGGACAAATAGAAGTGGTGCTCCCCAAGGTGAGAAACTTGGACGGATGAAACCTTTGTCTAGTAGTTCTTACAATTGTATTTTCAGCTCTTTCAATTCTGCAGGTGCCCACTTGATACGGTGATTTGGAAATAGGTGACACTCCAGGTTGTAGCTCAATCACAAATTCAATTTCACAATCCGGTGGCACTTCTGGTAGATCATCTGGAAATACTTCAGGATACTCTTGTACAACTGGTACATCACTAACAGTTGAACACTGCGGCTCCTCAATGCTCATCACGCTTACCAGATAACCTTCACTTCCACTTTCCAGTAATATTTGTGCTTTAACAACTGATATTGTAGAAAATCTGAAGCGTTTCTTCTCCCCGATAAAATAAAAGGGTCTCCTCCCTGTGGCTGAAACATAATACTCCTTTTCTGACAGTCAATGGTAGCACCATATTTTGACAACCAATCCATACCCAATATCACATCATAATTGTTCAGGTCCATCACAATCAAATCAGCATACAATTCTCCATCTTCAATAGGAACAATGTATCAATGTAGTATATCGAATCACCGAGGGAACTTATCAAATCTGGCTTTGGTTAGGTTAGGTGTTCTACCCAATTTTCTCACATACTCAATGGATGCAAATGAATATATAAATCCAGAATCAAATAACATAAAAGTAGACAAAGATAAAGATTTTACAGATGATAAAAGATTTTTTTTTTCACAAACCATCATTAAATTCACTCTAATAACATTAATCCTCGTAATCAGTAGTGTATTAACATAAAGTAATTACACTTATCACATAGCGTAGGAATGAGAAACAACTTGTCTCTATCCTATTACAACATGTAGTTTATGTACTTAATTCAGATCTCATGCGTATTATTCACAATGCATCCAATATAAGTTAACACAAACCTAGACCCATAACTACCATGACTACCACACACGTACTGTACTTCAATACACATGCACGAACCCACACTGCTGCAGTCAGCGGCTCAGTGGCGGCGATCACACAATAGCATTTTAGAAACAGTAGCATTGTACAGAAGTAACGTAGTAGGATCATTCTAAAGCATATCATCATTTATCCATATATGATTTTTGAAACACAAAAGAACTCGTAACCTGGAAACTAATTGTCATTCACTATACAATCATTCAAGAACAAGTTATACATTATCAAAACCAAATTTTAAGGCCAACATAATTCATAAAGCACATAATATGAACAAAATTTAAATAAACACTTACTGGACATAGCCGGGCTCCAGCAAGTTCTGAGCTCGTGTACATAGACAGTCTACAGGAAGCAAACCGTGCTCTGATACCACTCTGACACGACCATACTTATCACACATAATATATGACAATTCTAAATAAAATTCGACCTGAAAATCGGCTATAATTTTTTTCTATTTCAACAATATAACACTATATCAAACCCAACAACCTGTCATATTCATAAACAAGATCTCCATAAACCAGTAACTGTAAACTTCCAAACCAACACCATTACATGTTATATATTACATAACCCAAAACAACAAATATACAACAACAACAGAAGCAAAATAAGCCACGGTCCTGCCCGCAGGTCGTCATCTATGTACACTGCAACTCAAAAAGCCTGCAAAAGCGCCGCAGCTACTCCAGTTTCATCACCAGGTCACATATCATCAGGGTTATCTACAATGCATAAACTAAATGAGATTTATAAATCTCAGTAAGTAGAAATTATGCATGATGATGTGATTCTTTTGAAAACCTCCCCATGCACTCTCTTTTGAAATCATCAATTTATTTATGAAGACTCTCCCAGGGCCCTATCTAGACACACTGTTATACACCGGCACGAGCACATAGCTCCAATATCCACATCATCAACTGAGACGGTGGCCTACACCAGGTAGCTTACACCAGGTTTCCCCAGGTCGCTTCTTCCCAGGTCGCCTCTTCCGAATCGAACAACCAAATGAAACGGTGGCCTACACCAGGTAGCCTACACCAGGTTTCCCCAGGTCGCCTCTTCCGAATCGAACCAAATGAAACGGTGGCCTACACCAGGTAGCCTACACCAGGTTTCCATATTGGGTTTCCCTGGGTCGCTTCTTCTCAGGTCGCCTCTTCCGAATCAAATAGCCAAATCACAATAGACGGTGGCCTACACCAGGTAGCCTACACCAGGTTTCCATATTGGGTTTCCCTGGGTCGCTTCTTCCCAGGCCGCCCTCGGTGTATAATCAGTGGCCACTTTCAGAAAATCAATTAATTTTCAATGCATGATGCTCGTGCAATCAATGACATTTAACAACATTCACAGATTATTGAACTCACAGGTTCAGTCCACATCAATGATGGAGCTCACTGACTCCTTCAATATCACATATAGAGCTCACAGGCTCATTCCGCGTCATATAGAGCTCACAGACTCATTCAACATAACATATAGAGCTCACATGCTCATTCCACACCAAATAGAGCATATAAGCTCATTTCCACATATTTACAGGACATAATTCACATATTACAATCTATTCAAAATCACATGTTATCACTTAAACATAAATAATTTACAAAATAACATGTTTATGCATTGCAGTGCAAATGAATTTCTACTTACCTCAAATCCGCAAGAACGTCGATAATATAAACCCCTAAAGCACCCTAGCATCTTCCCGTATCGTATCTAACAACGATTAATTACACATATTATTCAAATTTACTAAATAATTAAATCTACTTAAACTTTCACCTAATTAATAAAAATACTATTAAATTCTATGCAGAAGAATTACCTGAATTAGGCTTTATTCGAAACGGGTCGAACTCTTTTTTTTTTTTTCTTCGCGACTCTGCTTTCTCTCTTACTTTTCAAGTTGCATAACTGGGTGTGTAAACTATACGATTTGAGGGGTAAGTATATAAACTGGAGTTTCCACGCCTTGACTATTTTTTTTCTTCTTTCCGAATCTCTCTTCCTCTCGTGACTCACTGGTAGTGGGAATGGTTGAAGGTTTTGTTGCTTTGAGACTTTGGGATAACAATCCCCCACTACCGACTCAATTTCTTAATACTTAAGTGTTTTTTTTTTTCTTTCTTTCTTTAATCTAAGTAAGGCGGCAGCTAACTATTCTTGTTATTACTATTACTAACCTTAGCCTGCTAACAACTTAACACGTAT
>JAPKLY010000007.1:3045435-3101428 GCA_026898435.1 Prunella vulgaris | reverse complement strand
TTATCTTGATGTATGAAAAGAAAAGTTGCCAGAAGTTCTGCACTTCTCTATGATTTAAAGAGTATTTGCTAAACTTATTCTAAGCATCTTATAAGCTCAATATTTTATAAGTTGTTTTAAAAGCTTATAAGATGTTATTTTAAATAGCTTATAAATTGTTAAAGTGTCTAAGCTAATACAATTTATAAATTTTTTCATAAATTATTTTAAATTTCAAGTGTATTCTAAGTGTATTAACGGTTTGCACTGAGTAGTTTCTGGTGCACGAGTACATACAAGACTAAATGCTTTTATCAATAAACCTGGGATAAATGACAGCACCAATAAACACGAAGATAGTATCGATAAATTTGGGACATCGAGATGAAACACAAAAATGCAATCAGAGTGATAAAGCATTAACAAACACAAAAGATGAAATCATAGATGAAACACAAAAACGAAAAAATCTTATTCCAAGTAAACACCAAATTGCACTACCTATCAGTTCCTTCTCTTTGTCATTTTACTTGGATTTAAATACATTTTCCTGAGATGAATTAAAACCATAATTTTATAATGGGTTGCAAATATGGGAGAAGAATGGATACCTGTTACACTATCCGGAAAATCATCACTCATCTAATCGGGTTCGCAGGTAATTTCTGGTATGTTTCAACAAATAAAACGAATTGAAGCTCCACTCTACTCGGACTGACTTGGGAATAGGAATGATGTGCCAATTTGTCGGCCCCATCACCAATTTGTCGGAATTCGCGGGTACGGCGGCGATGTGACGATTCAATTCAACGCAAGCCATGTCGTACGCCTCCTCCGGAGTACTCCGATGAACGCACCCTGATCTTCATCGTCAAATCGAGGCGGTGGCATTGTGGTCCTGTCACCGTCTCACTGTAAGCACGAGGAAGATCGTGCCAGAAAAGAGAGAGAAGATTGAGAGGGAAAGAGTGTTTTATTTTCGGGTTCTGGGAAATTTTCGGGTTTTATACCCGGCCCAGCTGAAGTACGAAGTCGCTAATATGACCTACAAGTACAAATGCGATTTTAATCGCTGAGAGCTAATACACAAATGCCTATGTCTAGTAAATATATATCCACAAATAAATACATAATACCCAGGTTATACTAAATTGATTACAAATTTTTTTAAATAAAGTAATATGAAAATTTTAGATTAGTAATAAGAATAAATTACTAGAAATTAATTAAAAGATAATACAAATAGATTCAACAATCTTTAAACTGGAATATTATTTTTCTTTATGATTGTATATGATATTTTGTCTACTCTTCTGTGCTTTAGTTTTAGTTATAATATAGTTAATTTCAACAAACTCTCTCTCATTACTCTTTAATTAATATAAAATTAATGAATTAATTTCATGTTCTATGTGGGATTGATCTTTAATTAATATAATATTACATGCCCCTCAAACACAAGTTTATCCTCAAGCGAAAAGGAAGTCGAGTCAAGCTAATGAACTTCTACTTCTTCTTAACAAGTGCTATTTAGCTCAAGATGGTGAAGACTTCTGGCGTTGGATTCATAATTCGATCAGAGAATTTTTAACAAAGGAGACCTATAGTGTGATCATGAATCAAGGAGCTATTTTGAATGCTAATCCTTAGGAGATGAAAGCATTTAAGAAAATTTGGTGGAACTTGGCTCCAAAAAGATACCAATTTATAGCGTGGAGAGCTATTAAACATAGATTGACAACAAATGAGGAACTTAGTGCTTTCTGAAGGGGAAGTGTTATGCATCTTTTGTGGGGAGGCTGAGTGTGCGTCCCATCTTTCCGCGGAGTGCAGGTTTCCATAGCACGTATGGTACGCCTGCTACAAGTGAATCAGAGTTCTTATGGTTCCTCATAGAAATTTAATCGCTCATCTTCTTCAATATGTGGATCTTTTTGGGAATGACAAACTTAAAGGTAAAGTGACACTTTGTGTTTGAGTTTGTATTTTGTGGTTAATCTGGAAGGTGCGTGATAATTACATTTTCAACAATGTTGCATCGGATGTCGGGTGATCATTCGATGAAGTTAGACGAAGAACTTGATCTTGGTTGTCAGCTCGGGGATGTTTAAATGTCAATTCATCTATTGGTCTTTGATTTTCGAATCCTAAATTATGTATTGATGATGTTTAAATGAAGATGCAATAGGTGCAAGGTATGTAGTTTGAGTTTATTCTTTTGTAATTTGTTAGTGTTGGAGGACCACTTGTCCTCTAATTTCTCAAATGAATTTCCTTTTTTTCTTAAAAAAAAAAAAAGAATGAGAGATTGAAGAGGGTAAAGTTGAATTTTCGACATTGAGTAGATTTTGTGTGAAAATAGTTTATATTAAATGACTAAAAAAGATAAACTCATATATTATTTTTCCTTCCACTTTTACCCCTCCGAACCAAAAACACATGCAGGAGAACGGGGTGCGGGGTCAATTTGTTAATGCCACATTAATTTAATGAGGAGAATACAACTATTTTTTTATTTTAACAGGTCGAAAAAAAAAAAACTGCTTCTATCAAATGCTGAGATAAGGTGAGAATTATTTTAATTCTCACATTTATCATGTGTACTAAACGAACTAGCTAAAATTTTGTTTGGATGTATTGAGAAAATATATGAATATGATAGTCCTACCTTAAGAAGTACCTCCCAATATATCAATTTTTAATACTTTTTATTAGATCATCAAATACTTTGGGAACCTTTTCAAATTTCAAATAAAAGGATTACTAAGGTTGTTGGATAACAAAATGTAGAAATTAATTTTTCGACTTGAAGAGATCGAGTAAATAAAAATCATAAATTTAAAAATTGATTAAAAAAAAATCCCAACAAAAATGTCATATAGATGGAGATAGAAAATGAAATCAGAGAATCTTCTAAGGAGCAGCTTGATTGGGTAATGAGGGTGGGGAATGAGAATAAATAAAAATTAATGAGAATCAATTCTCATTAATATTATTTTAATATTATTCATGGTACATAAATGAAATTATAAAAATATATTAAAAAAAATACTAAATTTATAATAATTACCCCTTAAATTAAATAATACACATTACCATTTTAAAAAAATACCAACCGCCCCTTTAGTTTTCGAATCACTGAAATGACCTTAGCCGCGCCTCAATTTTTAAAGGAATTGATCCAGCAATCCCCTATGCTTTGCTGTACCAATATGAATATCCCACCGTCCTAAAATTTCATAGTATAATTTTTTTAAATAAAATAGTAATAATATAAAAGATAAACATGTATAAAATTTAAAATTTGTGAATGTGAATACATGGATATTATTTATAGTAATGTATAAATTGATGTGAGACCTCTTGACGGAGCGAGAAGACGATATAATCGTGAGTCCGTTGATTCAATCTTTTGAATATCAATTAATACGATCTTCGTGATTATTATTATTAATTCATTGATTTATAAAAGAATATTGGAATAACAATTATTAAAATACGGGACAAAATGATCAAACTCAATTCAATTCAATTTCAAATTTAACTCCTTTTTACAATGATAAATAAACTCATATTTATAATACTAAATAAAATCATTACAAAGGATACTAAAAATCCTGATAAATTATATCAAATAAATAAAAATCTCAACAATAAGAAAATATAATATATAATATTCTATATTACTTATCTTCATCATTCTCTTCTGCTTCGAAATATTTGTCCTTGAATATGTAGGAATTCGTGTGAAGACGATAAAACGATCAATATCATCAGAAAAATGCAAAAAATAAATGCAGCACGACACTGGATCTAAAAAATATGTACAATACGCATCTTGCCCAAAATTTTGAGACGATACGTAAATAAAAACGTCGAAGAAGTATTAAAATACTTATCATTATTTATGTAATAATGATAATTGTTAAAATCAAACCCAATTAATTCCTAAATTCAAATTACTCATTTTTTTTAATTGTGGCTGTAACAAGGATGGGAGGTCTGGAGGTTGTGACGGAACTGACGGTTCAAAATCATCGTTGTCCGAAGTGGAATGAAATGGCAACAAACTCCCACGCCATGCAACCCTTCTATGATGGTCAGACTGATGATGGAGGTTGCAACTGTTGGTGGTTGTGGCGACGACCATCAAGGTTGCCAAAATTAGGGACAATGTCGACAAGATTGCTGGTGTGTACACGTCTCTGTGGGAGTAGATGTTAAAAATTCTATCAACGACGTCGTCCAACTGAGACCAAAGGAAATCAAATTCCTTCTCTATATCACTGTAATCATATGTCATCATTGATTCCACAGAGATCGTACTGACTCATGATATCAACTAACGCAGCGAGAAGATAATCATAAGTTTGTTGATTCAATCATTTGAATACCGGATAATAAGATCTTCACGTTTATTATTACTAATCCATTGATTCATAAAAGAATATTGGAATAACAATTAATAAAATGCCGGAAAAAATGGATAAAAAAACTCAATTCAATTCAATCTCAAATTTAACTACGTACCTTTTAAAATGATAAATAAATTTCTATTTTTAATTCTAAATAAAATCCTAACAAATCAATTAAAGATACTAAAAATCCTAATAAATAATAAATAAAAATCTCAACAATAAAGAAATACAATACACAATATTCTATATTCTTTATCTCCATTACCTCTAAATAATGAAAGTGTGCAGAAGTAGTATATATATATATATATATATATATATATATATGATCTCGAATTCACTTTTTCTTATGTATTATTGTTATACATTTATAATATCACTATTATATATATTTAATATTGCTTTTATACATAATAATGTGCATGTATAAAAGTAATACTTAAAGAAATTCACATAAATTTGAATCCGTAGGAGTATTGTATCTATTGACTTATGCATGTACATATATAGTATTATTCTTACAACATAAATTGTTTATCACTCATAGTTTTACTAAATTAATTTATAACATCTGTATGCTCTGCATGTTAAGGTTTGACTTTAAAACAAAATGTTGGATGTACACGCGCGTAATTTAATTAAATATTAGCGTAATTTAATTAAATATTAAAGTCAATAGGTCCGCCCATGAGACCTGGTACTGCTGTAGTACTAAACGACATAAAAAATCATGGTTTTGGAATACTTTATTTTTATGATAATGATTATTATAATAAACGAGAAATAAACCTGTCGATATCTTTATAGAAATGAAAACTGACGAAGACATGAAATTTTACAAATTAAAACTGCAAGTGTTTAGATAAATAAATAGCCAGATTGTTATATACAAGTGTACAATACAATTTGAATATACTTTTAAATAATATTAAGCTTCATTTAAATTGATGGATTTGAAAATGAATGAATTTGAAAAAAAATACATATAAAAGAGCATATATTTTAAGTTAAAAATTATAAAAAGATGAGAGAGAAAGGAAAACTAAGAAGAAATAGAGATGAAAAGAGGTAGAGTTGATGGATTTCAAATGACATGATTTTGAAGACGATTTAGAATTAACATAACTCAAATTTAAACATTTGTAAATCTATGGAGAGAGTGATTATTTATGTGTGAAATCAACGTATTTCAAATCCACTCATCCAAATTGAGTCTTAATTATTTTTATTGAACAATTATAATTATTATATAGAATAATTACAGTTGTTCAACTAATACTGTTCAGCGAAAATAACCAACAATCTTTAAAATGCATTTTTTTAATTACACAGTGCGTGCGCGAGGTTTACTCAAATAAATAATATTGTAATCTCTCCGTCTGACAAAAACTTGTAAATTTTTCTTTTCGAAACATACCACAACAACTCGCAACCCCTCCCCCCCAAAAAAAAAACTTTTCATAAATTTAGTGGCCATTTGATATAATTGTAAGAAATTGAAAAGGTATAGAATGAAAATGGTATGGGATGAAAGTCATAGTTCTCATATAGTTAAACTATGATTGATTACTTAGTTTTTGGGAATCAAAGTTATAGTAGAGTCGTTCCAAATACACTCTATGACTTTGATTACCATGACTCACCTCCAAAAGTCTCCAACCAAACACCGCCTCATTATCACAATATTTACATATTTGCATAAAATGTTACTCCCTCCGTCCACCAATCTTTTTCCCATTTGTTAAGTGACACGAGATTTAATAAAAATTAATATTATATTAAAATGATAGACAAAGTAGAAAAAATGGAGATATTGTGGGGGTCCAAATTTTTATTTATGAGTGTGAGTTGTTTTCAAATAAGGAAATGGAAAAAAAATTGTGGACAAACAAAAAAAAAAAAAAAAAATAATTTGATGGACAGAGGAATTATTATTTTTTCATTTTTGGAGCTTGAACTTAACTTTTTATTTTATACATAAAATTTTACTACTTTTAAAATATTAGTATTATTGTTTACTTTATTATATTTCTCTTTTTTAATATTTATGTCCCCCACCCTTTCAACTCACTGTGGAATGGAGGGACTAGGGAGTACAGTTTCAGGATGATTTGACCTGTCAATGAAGCCAATTCGTTGACTTTTATTCCATTTATCTTTTGAATTTAAAAAACTAAGATCCAAGATTAGAGGATTCCTTGGATAATTTTTATAATTCAACATGTCATACATTTATATATATGAAAAAAAAAAGCACAATAAATACTTCATCGTCATCATCATCTCAAAATAAGTATAGCCATCTATAGACAATTTTTATTGAATTATACTCTTCCATCTCGAAACTACTTTCATAATAGTTCCGGACACACGAATTAAGAAAAAATAAGTATGTGAGTGTAAAGTCAAATAATAAAATAAGAAAAAATGTACTTTATTGACTTTTGTGAGTGTAAAGAATTTCCTTTTTAGGTGTGCGAAAGAAGAGTTGAGACGTCCAAATAAGGAAAGTGTGAAAGTAGTTGTGGGACGGAGGGAGTAGTTAACTATACGGAACAACTATAGTTATTTAATTAATGTAAAATTTTGTATTAAAATAATTAATAATAAGTTTATTATGAATTATTTTTAAAGTATCAAACATTTGATCGGGTGTATAAAATTTTTTACCAGAAGTATCAAAATTTTAGAACAATAATATTAGTTATAATTGTTATAAATTTTAGGGTTAATTCTATATAAATACACCACCTTTTACTCAATTTTCAATTTAATCCTGAACTTCACGATTATTATAAAAAATCACAACCTTTTAAAGAGTTTCAATTCGATATATTTTTTTTTCCGGCCAGCAACTGATGACGTGTCTCGCCGGAGCCTGTGAAATGTTGTCACACTGGCGTACACGTGTGAAATACTTTTTTCATATTTTTTTTTTCACATCATATATCAAAACCTAAAATTTTTGGGCGATTTTGTTAATGGTTTTGAGTATCGTTTCAAGTCCCTCTTGAATATGGTGAAAAACATTTTTTTTTCATGGTATTTCTCATTCAAAAAATATTTTTTAATATAAAATTTTGTTATTATATATATAATATATAATGTGGAAAAAATAAAATATAAAAAAGTAATTTCACACGTGTACGCCGGCGTGACAACATTTCACGCACTTCGGAGAGACACGTCATCAGTTGCTGGCCGGAAAAAAAAGTGTATCGAATTGAAATTTTTTAAAAGGTTGAGATTTTTTATAATAATCGTGAAGCTCATGATTAAATTGAAAATTGAGTAAAAGGTGGTATATTTATATAGAATTAACCCTAAATTTTATTGACCTCAACTTTTGATAGTCATAATGAATATTTTGATACACTTAACCAAGTATTTAATACTTTAAAACAATTCCCTGATAAACTTATCACTAACCATTTTCATATAAAACACACTCTTTAATTCATATTATACATTAAAAATAATTAATATTTTTAAAAAATATATATATTTAAATGATACAATACATGCGAGATCTGCTCAAATAAATAACATAGTGTATTTTTAGGGATCTACTTTATTCTATTTCTTTTTATTCCACGTAGAGTTTCATTTCTTGAATTTTAAAAGGAGAGTACTGTCATTTTAAAAATATTCACTAAAGGGGGTTTTCAATGATTTGGGAGTACTTATCCTTTTAAATAAAGTTTTTTCACATTATTTCATATCATTTCACTTCAATTATAATTTGAATCGTTATATTCCACCTCAAGCTAAAATTAGTAGTTTAAATAGTCAATATAATCTTTTATTAATAGAAATAGATTTTCAAAGAGGTATTTCTAATGATTTGTGAGTACTTGATCCCTTTAAATAAGACATCTCACAACAATTCGCTCTAATCATAACTCGAATTATGTTACTCCATCTTGATCCAAATATGATTGAAATGACTTAGAAAAAGAATGTTTGTGGTTAATATGGCTAAAATTGTATTTGACCATATCAAAATGGTCGATTTTTTTCCCATTTTAAAAAAGAGAAGAAATAATCATATGTTCATTCGTGGACACATAATGATAATGATACACAAATATTCATAAACAATCAATTAAACTAAGAGACATATTCATGTAAATCATTTCATGATATAAAATATATCATATTAAAAATTTACGGGTCCTTAATCAGGTCGAGTCGGATTTGGACATATTTTTTTCAAAATTTTCGCAACTGTAATTTCAGGTTTTTTCACTCCCAGATATGTTAGAATTTGAGCAAATGCATGTTATTATTAGGCAAAATGTGTGTTACAATCATATTAAATGTTGTTCTTTTTACAATTATTCATTTGTTTTTATAGAAATATATTTTTCACACAATCTAATAGAAAAATATGTGTTACTATTAGAAATATTATTTTTTCATAAATATTTATTTTTTTCATAAATACTTATAAAAAATAATATATTTTCTTATAGTTACACACATTTTGCTCTTATATTTTATGAAAAAATATTTATTATATAAAAATAAATGAATATATATAAAAAGAACAATATTTCATAAGATTTTAACACACATTTGCTCCCTAGTTTGTGTTACAACATGGACAAATGCATATTACAATATGTGTAAATGTGTGTTACTATAAGAGAAAATGTACTTTTTATAAGAATAAGTAAGTGTTTTTTAATTTAATCATCATCCCTTAAATCTAGTTATATTGATACATATGTTAACACATTTTTTTACTTTTTTATATGTGTTATTATATTTAAAAAATAATTATTTATATACAAATAAATAAATATTTATAAAAAACAAATATTTTTCTTATAATAACACACATTTTCCTCTTATATTATGTTAAAAACTATTTATTCTATAAAAAAATATATATGCAAAATAACTACTACCTCCGTCCACGAAATTTATGCTCACATTTTTTCACGTGGTTTAATACAATATGTCGGAGGGTATTACGGGATATTGTGAGGTCCGTTTTGAATAAAGAGAATATTTATGAAAAGTATATCATATGTACTTTCCATAAATACTTTCTTTACTCAAAACGGACATCACAATATCCCATAATACCTTCCGACATATTGCATTAAACCACGTGAAAAAATGTGAGCATAAATTTCGTGGACGGAGGGAGTATATTTTATAAGATAGTAATACACATTTGATCTAATAGTAACATATATTTGTTATTCGGTTTATGTTACTATATGGGCAAACATGTACTGCTGTAGGGAAAAATGTATTTTTTCTTAAAACAAATATTTTTTTAATTTAATCATAATCCCTTAAAAGTTAGATATATTGATTAATGTAGTAACACACCTTTTACTATTTTATATGTGTTATTATATAAAAAAATAATTATTTCTGTATAAATAAATATATACTTATGAAAAAATAATAACACACATTTTGCTATTACATTGTATTAAAAAAATGTTATTTTTATAAAAACAAGTGATATATATATAAAAAAACCTTTAGTCTGATTGTAACATATATTTTGCTTAATAATAACACGCATTTGCCCAAATTGTAACACACATGAGAGCGAAAATCTAAAATTTTAGCTTGCGCGATTTTTTTTTTAAAAATACTCAAATTCAATCCGATCCGGTAAAATATCTTTAAATTTGACATATTTTACAACGTGAAATGTTTTAATATTAATTTTTGTCTTAAATTAATAGTAAACCCCTGATTATTGTCATTATTACATTTATGGTGCAAAAATAAATTTCTATCTATTGATAATCATGCCATCATTTTTATAGAATATAGACCCAAAATTATGATGATTTGTAAGACAAGTTTATTTATTTTTGACAAAGTTCGTAAGACAAATTTTAAAATTAAACAATTCATACATCCATAAACTAAGAGCTCATCTTCTGCTAGCAACACTTCCGGCAAAGAACAATAAATACTTCATCCTCATCATCATCATCTCAGAATAAGTTCATCCATGGACAATTTTGCAAAAAGTTCCTCCTTCTTTATATTCATCTTCTCTCTCATAATCCACACGGTTTCCGCAGCAACCGACACTCTATCTGCTTCGCAGAGCATCAAAGATGGAGAAACGTTAATTTCATCAGGTGGGATCTTCGAGCTCGGATTCTTCAGCCCCGAAAATTCCACCGATCGGTACGTCGGCATTTGGTACAGCAACATCACAATCAAGACCAATGTGTGGGTCGCCAACAGAAAAACCCCCCTCACCTCCAAATCCGGCGTCCTCACGCTAACAGAGCCCGGAATTCTCACCCTCTCCGACGACCCAAACGGCACCGTCATATGGTCCTCCTCCAACCAATCCGCCGGAAATCCAGTCGCCCAGTTATTAGACTCGGGCAATTTCGTAATTAACAACGCAGACGAAGGAACCCTCGTATGGCAGAGCTTCGATTTCCCCACCGACGCATTGCTGCCCGGAATGAGAATGGGGATGGATTACGCAAAAGGGTTCGAGATTTACCTCACGACTTGGAGATCCAGCAACGACCCGTACCCGGGCGAATTCACGGCCCACTTCGACCCGACCGGATACCCGCAATTGATAAACAAGAGAAACGGGACCGTGATGTACCGAATCGGGCCGTGGGACGGGCTCCGCATGAGCGGGGCGTCGCGGATCGACCGAAACGACGGCGTTTTCAAGCTAACGGTGGTGATGAACAAGGAAGAGGCGACGTACAGAGAGGACACCCTGCAGAAATCGGTTTTGACGATGATCAAATTCAACCCCAACGGAGTCTGCTCGCGGCTGACTTGGAATTTCCGGACGGAGGATTGGGTGGTCTACAGCAACGTCCCGTCGGACAGCTGTGACACGTTCAACACGTGCGGCGCACATGCGACCTGCAATGTTGGTGACTCGCCGCCCTGTTCCTGCCTCAACCGGTTCGTGCCGGCCGACCCGGCGAGCTGGGGGGGCACGGACTGGTCGAGGGGGTGCGTGCGGCGGACGCCGTTGGGGTGTGAGGGGGATGTGTTCTTGAAGTATAATGGAATCAAGCTGCCGGACGCGAGAAACGCGACGTTTGATGAGAAGATAGTGACGCTGTCGGAGTGCGAGGAGGTGTGTTTGAGGAAGTGTGATTGTGTGGCGTATAGACAGCTGAATATGAGCGGGCAAGGGAGTGGATGCCTGTTTTACCATAGGGATTTGATTGACATCAGAGATATACCTCAGAGCACGCAGGATATTTACATCAGAATGGCGTCCTCGGAGTATTCAGCAGGTTCGTCTTATTCCTTCTATCCACTAAATTTATATACTGCTCCCTCCTTCTATCCGCTAAATTTATATACTGCTCCCTCCATCTCAAGTTTTTCATCCTCTTTTATTATTTTCTTGTGAAAAGAATATAATAAAAACTAGAAGAAAAAGTTGAAACAAGGTGGTATTTTTGTTTTCTTTTGTAAAATTGGAAGAAAAAGTTGGAATTGAGATAGTATTTTTATTTTATTTTGTAAAAATCATCACTTTTACTATCATTTTGAAATCAATTATTTAATTGACAAGATCTCATTTATTTTATTTAATGTAACGGATAAATGTCCAAAATTAATAAAAAAAAAAAATACAAGATCAAAATGCAGCTAATTTTATGAAAGGCAGATAATACTCTCTCCGTCCCGGGATTTTTTTTTTTTCAAAAGATCTGGAGACACAGATTAAAAAAAAAAGAGTATGTGAGTGTGAAGTTAACTTTTTGAGCTAGCAAAAAAAGACCACAACTTTTTTTAGACTGTCAATTTAAGGATAATAACTTTTAAAAATTTGCAAATTAAGAAAAAAAATCAACCTGAATTCAGGCCAATTTTACCATATTTTGACCCGAAATCTAGCCCAAATCCAACCCAAATCAAAATTTGTGAATAATGAATTGTGCAATATTTCTTGAAACTCAGTGAGTAACATATAGGAGAATTAATACTCGACATTTGTAATTTTAAATTCATTCATATTATAAGATAAGTAATGATATTAATAGAATTTTAATTTTATTTAATAAATATCGTTGATCGTGCATAGTACAGGTTAAAATACTAGTTAATAAAATATAAAAATATACTTTATTGACTTTTGTGAGTGTAAATTATTTCCTTTTTAAGGTAGGAAAACAAAGTTGATACGTCCCAAAATGGAAAAAGATAAAAAAAAAAGTTGGGACGGAGGAAGTATTATTTTAAGAAAAATATATGATAATAATATATTATATTTATCTTTACTAAAATATTTCTCTTATATTGAAAAAAGAATCATAATTCAGTTTAGTTTTGTTTATGATATAGAGAGCAAAATTGTCAATTGCATATTTTTTTAATTATTAATTCTATAGTCCAAATATTTAAAATGATATTATCGTACATTACTAATTATCTCAGTTTATCAATTCAAATATATTATTTAATTCACAAATAACGTTCTCTAAATTAACTAATTTATCTTGTCCATTGAATCAAATAAAGCTTAAGTGGACACTCTATATATCATACATTATCTAACTCTTTAAAAAAATGTATACAATCACAAATGGTACACATATTTAATGAACGAAGAGAGTGTATTTTATAATTTGATGTTTCGTCTCGTGTTTTTTTGTATGCGCTAACGCGTTGTACATTGCTTGGATAGGAAATATTGCGCACTTGCAAAGGAGAAAACGAGTAATACTAATAGCCACCTTTGCTGGATTAGTTCCTGTGTGCATTATCATTGCTATAATATCTATTCAGAAGAGGAGAAAGAATTCGAAGAGAAGAAAGGAAGGTGAGAAGGCAGCACGGATTTCCTATTATTCCACTCTTGTATTTCATTTCATGTTTCGCGACTTTTTTAATACATGTGTAATAAATAATATCACAAAACATAACTAATGAAGCGTGTCATATATTATATGTAATGAAAGTTTGTAAGCAGTTGCTTGTTTTGTTGGCGATTTTTGCAGTGCAATTTGGTGGAAAAGATGGCAAAGAAGCAGAGTTGCCACTCTTCAACTTATCAACAATTCTGAAATCTACAAACCAATTTTCACATAATAACAAGCTTGGTGAAGGTGGTTTTGGACCGGTTTATAGGGTAAATATACGATATACTATTGACAGATTAAACAACACACAACATGTTGTATTTCATGTTTTCTTGTTTTGGTTGTAGGGCATTCTCGAAGATGGGCAGGAAATTGCTGTGAAGCGCTTATCAAAGAATTCGTCACAAGGAATCGATGAACTAAAGAATGAAGTGGTCTTGATCGCCAAACTTCAGCATCGAAACTTGGTGAGGCTTCTAGGATGTTGTATCGAAAGAGATGCCAACATGCTGATTTACGAATACATGCCTAATAATAGCCTCGACTTGATTTTATTTGGTGAGCTATTTGGAAATACCATCCATCGGTAGCAGCATTTTATATCATAATACAATTGACAACTTGCTTTTGATAGATAAAGCAAAACAAATACTACTTGATTGGAGAAAACGTTTCCATATCATCAATGGAATTGCAAAGGGACTGTTGTATCTTCATCAAGACTCTCGATTGAGAATCATCCATCGAGACCTCAAAGCCAGCAACATACTGCTTGATGCTGACTTAAATCCCAAGATATCGGACTTTGGCCTAGCCCGAAGTTTTGGAGGAAACGAAGTTGAAGCTAAGACGCGCAGAGTTGTCGGAACATAGTAAGACGAAACAAACTAAAATAACTTATTTATCTATTTTTTGAGGCCAAAACTTGTGCAAACCTTGTTCACAGATTTGAGATATGTTCAACTCTATTAATCCTATTTGGCAGGTAAAGTTTTGTACGAAAATGATTCATGATAAGTTTATAATAAATCATTTTTAAAGTATCAAACATTTGACCAGATGCATAAAAAATTTCATTAGAAGTATAAAAAATTTGGGTCAGTATATTATGTTATAATTGTTATAAATTGTATTGATCTCAACTTTTGATACTGCTGAAGAATATTTTGATACTTTTGACCAAATATTTGATACTTTAAAAATAATTTCATGATAAGCTTATCATAAATAATTTTTATATAAAACCTACTCTATCCGACAAATTCTAAATTTATCAAATTCACAAAAGTGTTTATTATTTCTAAAAACATATATTCTTTGCAGTGGATATATGTCTCCGGAGTATGCTATGGATGGATTATTCTCAACCAAATCAGATGTGTTCAGTTTTGGTATTCTTGTACTAGAAATTGTGAGTGGAAAGAGAAACAGAGGATTCTTTGTGGAGGATCAAAACCTCAACCTTCTTGGATATGTACGTATAATATTTAATTGCAAAGTTTATGTAGGGGCATTTTTTGTCACGTCAAATACTAAAACATGGTGAATTTATATGTGGTTTCAAATATGGTAGGCATGGACACTTTACAAAAAAGACGACTTAAGAAAGCTAGTCGATGATTCGATAGGTGACTCGTTCTACTTGTCAGAAGTGCTTCGCTCTATCCATGTGAGCCTGTTGTGCGTACAGAAGAGCCCCGAAGATAGGCCGTGCATGTCGTCTGTGGTTTCCATGCTCGGACATGAAGTTTCTCTACCTGAGGCTAAACCACCTGCATTTTTCGCAGAGTTTGTTTCTGAGAGCTCACCTACGCCAAATGCTTCTGATTCAGTGAATCAACTGACCATTACATTACCCCAGGGCAGATAGTTAATTTTTTCCCTAAGGGTGTGTTTGGTTTAAAAGATAAAATTATTTATCCGTCGAATACATACATATTTTGGGCGGATACATAATTTTATCTTTCAAACCAAACATACCCTTATAACAAATCCTGGTTTTGTACATTTTTATGTCGTGTCTCATTCGCCCACTTCTTGATTGAAAGTACTATTGTGAATTTTATCGACCTAAGGCTTCAAAGATTCAAGCAAGAATAAAATCTATGAAGAACTCCTTCTTCAAAGCAAAATGAACACAATTGCAGAAAATAAGAAAATAAAAAACAACTCAAGAACAAAAGATTTACGTGGTTCGATCAATTGATTTATGTTCACGGAGAGGGTTCCTCACTTTCACTTAATTTGAAGAATAGAGTATACCGAATACAATATTTCAATCTCTCTAACTTGCTCCCTCTATTTTTTACTCTGGTTTAATACGTGTATATATATTATATATACACACACACGCACACACACAAACCCTAATCCTCTAATCAAATAATCAATCCATAACCAACCAACATAATTATTCCTCCAACTGTTTTAAATAACCAACTAAGCCACTGTTATTGAGGTCATGTTCGTTCTTTTCAGTATCAATTAGTTATGTACATTAAGTTCATAACAGTCGCTTCAGGATGGAACAAAGAACGTCTTCAGTTTAAATGACTCAGGAAATCTGTGTATTCAGCTCAGGATAAAGTAACTCAGGACCGTGTCTTCAAGTAACTGAGCTTTCAGTAAACAAGTGCTTTCAGGATCGACACACTTAGGAAGTGAGTTAGGATCAGTGCAATCAGGCTCAGTGTCAAACTCATGATCAGACTCAAAATCAGAATCAAACTCTCAGCTTGACTTCAGGGTTAGTACTCAGAATTTCAGTCTCAGAATTCAAAATTTAATAGTCAAAACTCAGCTTTCTTTTACTCATTACAAGTACAAGTAGTTCACAAAGGCGATTTATATTTATAAACAACCATGTTCAAAAGATTTGTATATACAAAATATTTATGTTTTTGTACAAGCAAATATATTGAATCTATTTGAAAATACAATTACCTTAGTGAATCTATTTTGTGTGTACACATATGTGTGTATAAGAAAATAAACATTAATTTATATATACATACATTTCCCACTTGCCATAAAATCTAGGGTGATTTACATATAGGTTCAAAAGATTCACTATATTTATAAATAGGTACACAATTTTTGAACAGAAGCATAATTTTTTCTGCACAGAAGTATTTTTTTTTCTGCACAATACTTATTTATAAATATAGTGATTTTTTTAAACCTATACGTAAATCACCATATTATCTAATGGGAGTATTTCTTAGTTACTTCACTCAAGCGATGAATCAATACTACAAATATAGATGTCTCTTGCATTGAAATGGAACCATGATATGGTTGGTGTGCTATTGGGCTGTTGGTTTCTATTTTTCCGAGTGTGAAATAATGCTGAATGTGGGCTGATATTTTGGGCCTTAAAATGAGCTAAAATTCAGAACCCATTTGACTAAGCTTATAACCTCTCAGTAAAAATAAAATACGTAAGAATTTATAAAATTTAGAAGTAAATTTTTTAGGACTTATAAATTATAAGAAATTAAATTAATTGAGATTTTTCAACTTATTTTCTTAACCACCTTCACCATCATCCAACTCAAAACCCTAGCTACCACTCCTCCCTTAAAATTAAAATTTAATAAATATTTTATAAGATTATAATAAAGCTTATAAGATATTTATAATAAATTATACCTTTTTACTTATCTCATTCTTTGCTCCTCCTCTTTGATATACTTTTTAAATTAGTTTCAATAATATTAGTTGCATATTTTGTTTCTAATTAAATCTTCATTTTTTTCAACAACATTGTCAATAGCACTGTATTTTTTCACTTCAAGTGAGCAAATTCGTAAATTTCCTACAGATAAAATGCATGTAATTCAATTGGAATGTGCTTATTATAATGAATAATATCAATAAAATATGTTATGTGCGATTGTCTTGAGTTTTGATTAACCAATGACGTTGTTAAAAAAAATATGGATGAATTTGTTTAAATTTTATGCGTTTCAAATATATAGCTCATCCTACAAAATAAAATCTGAAACGCCTCACATAATATCATCTCTCGTTAGCAGTGATGTAAAAATCGGACTAGGCGCTAGGCGGCCTCTTGCTGACCCGATTTCTGCAGAATCGGCAATTCTAAGCGTTTTCGAATCTAGGAGGTCCTAGACGGCCCAAATTTTGTATTTTTATATTTAAAAAAAAAACTAGGCGACCAAAAAATACTCGATTACCGATTTTCGACTTCTACAATTTTGCTCATTACCATGTAAATTAAATAAATAGTCGACATATATATATATATATATATATATATAGTGTCAATCATGAGTTATCTATAGCTAGTTCTTAAAATTATACGTAACCCCCATATATAGTAACATTAATTGATCATAATTAACTCATTAAATCAACATCTATGAATTCTCATGCATCCCTTCATCTTCCATACCTCACAAACTTAAGTCCATTGCTCTATAAATTCTTCCCACAAAACGCCATCCCAACCCACAAATCTTCATCCCCCATTCAACAATCAATTAATTCAAACCAAAGATCAATCACATGGAATTCACTAAACCTCTCGTGGCACTCCTTGTGGCCTCATTCCTAGCATCATCACTCATGATGATCGGAGCAACGAGACCCGACCCCTCGACCCTCTTTACGCGCCTTAAGCTAGACGAGGAGGGCCCGAATTCGTGCTGGGACGCGCTGTTCGAGCTCCAATCGTGCAGCTCGGAGGTGGTGCTCTTTTTCCTGAACGGGGAGACTCATCTGGGCTCGAACTGCTGCATGGCCATCAGAACCATCGAGCGACACTGCTGGCCGTCGATGCTGGGGACCATCGGCATCACTTCCGAAGAAAGCGACGTTCTCCGAGGCTACTGCGATGCGGAGGAGGCCGACGACGACACCACCGCCCCTCCGCCTGCAGCTGCTGTGGAGAAGTGCTACAACTTCCCACGCTTGGTGAAACCCTAATTAGTTAGTTTAGTTAGTTATTGTCGAAACGGTCTCTGTGGAATATATATATATATATATATACATTATGAGTTTATGAATAAATACGACTGAATTATTATATAAGTTGAGGCTGTATTTTATTTTGTTACGTTTCATCTTTAGTATGTGTATAGCTGAATTTCATGATTATTCATGATTTAAAAATATATTATGATGCTCGTATATATACATATGAAGGCCAGTTTCGAATAATTAATAATAATATTTAAATTATTATAAATTTCATTTATTATTTTTATTAATGATTTATATAGATTAATTAATATTAGTGCATGGTACTTCACAAAGTGATACTCAAAATCGTACTTTCAAATAAATTTTCTCAATATTATAGCTTATAAGGTTCTTTTCATTTATTCTGAATCCTTTCAGTTTTTTATCTCAAATAAATATATATGAGACACAGTCACTTGTAGATCAATGTAATATGTACAATTTATAGAAACAAAAATTTTCAAAAGAAAATACAAAATCAAAATTACGGTAAAACTGATTTTCAAATAAAATATGGTAAGTCACAAATGATATTTCCAAACTGAAATATATATGATCTCCATCAATCAAATAAGAAAAAAAAATTGTGTGACAGATTGTGAGATCCATAAAATTAATGGTGCTAAGAATGTATATAATTCGCGGATATGTTTATTAGAAAATGTGACAAGACTTTTAACAAAATTGATTTTTTACTTTTAATAAAAAATTTATTAATTTTTAAAAGTGACCACTTTTTATTTAATAAGTGATATTTTATATTGGTCTCATACACATGGTCATTTACTCAATAAATAATGCAATTTCTCCTTAGTCTAGCTTTAGATTTTATTTCTGTTCTTGAGAATTTCAAGGGATGCAAATTTCTCTACGGAGGAAGTGGTAAATTTTTTAGCCTTCAATGAATTTGTACCCTAAAATTAATTAATATCTTTAAATGATATACTAATTAATTCATACCTTTAAATGTGTTTATGTATGAATAAGTCAAGCTCTGCCCTTTGTAATATACTCCCTCTGTTCCACAGGAATTTGCACACTTTCCTTATTTGGACGTCCCACAGGAATTTGCACACTGCTAAAAAATGAAACATTGATTTACGTGCACACTCACAAACATTTACACATATTTACCCATATGCCACTATTTTATATATAAAATACATTTTTTTTTAAAAATATACCGTCCCGTAAGGTGCAAATTCCTACGGGACGGAGGGAGTATACAGAGAAACAGATTTTTTTAGATCTCCAATATAAACATAATTAAAATAATGATATAAATATTCTTTAATAAAATAAATAAAGGAAATGGAAGATTGGACTAGGAAATGACTGGCACGACAGAGAATTGGTCTAGCTAAGCTAGCAACTAGTTTGTGGAATCTTATAATTTTAATATTGAAATCTAAGAAATGGTCGGTAATAATATAGGTGAGCATATGATTGAGCAGTGGGAAACTACCAGAAATTGTTAGGTAATTAATTAGCCAAATTATTACATCCTTAATTATTGGTTAATTAATTAAAAGTCAACCCTACATCTGCTTTTGCACCTTCCCCTCCCCTAAAACGAGGAGCCATGTTGCGCCCACATGCTACCACATTTCACTACCATTAGGAATCTAAATGAGTAAATATGTATTGTTCTCAAAATTTAATCAATGTTGAACTATTTATTTGATCCATTAATGGGGTGTTTGTTATAATTCAAACGAGGGTCACCTACGTATTGGTTAAAAAAAGTGATTATATTTACAAATTGATTCACAATTTCTGCACAGAAGCAAATTTTTTTTCCTGCACAGAACCAATTTGTAAATAGTGTCAATTTTGTGAACCATTTTGTAATTTTCCCTTCTAAGGAATGGAAAGTGTATAGGAATGATAGTCATGGTTCTCAAAAAAGCTAAAATACGATAGATTTCTTAGACTTTAAGAATTAAAGTCACAGTAGAGTCAATCCAAGCACACACTATGACTTTGATTTCCGTTACACCTTCCAAAGTAGTCAATCAAGCGCTCCCTAAGTTAATATAAATCTAAATTGCACTTATTCTGGAAAAAAATAATCTATATTTATATAATAACAAAATATTGAATCAAATATCTTCTTATGCTTATTCTGAATAAAATAGAATATGAAATACCATTTGAGGTATTATGGGGTATTGTGAGGTCCGTTTACGAATTCAAAATTGTATATGGAATGAATACAAGAATACTTTTCATATACAATTTTTAAATATTCGTAAACAGACTTCAGAATATCCTGTAATACCCTCTTACATATTGCATTAAACCACGTATGAAAAAGATTGTCTATTTATTATGGACGGATGGAGTAGTAATAAACTCATTTTAGTGGGGTATGTGCCCCTAAACTGGGACATGTAGACGTCTTAGATAAAACGTGATACTCTAGTCAGTTATTGTAATACTTAAATTTTAAAAATATAGGAAAAATATTAAAAAAAATACCTTTGTGAAAATGTTTTTTTTTTTTTCAAGAATTGATCTTTAATTAATTGAGAGAATCTATTGACTATTTTAAAAGTAGTTCCATGGATCAAGTGAAGTGAAAATTTTGCATATGTTTTTTTCAATCATTGGCATGGAAACATGTATACAAATTATTGAAATATTAGAAGATAAAAAAAAATATAATTTGTAAGATTCGACTGTTTTAAGATGTACTTCCACCACTCAAAATATTTAGAGAAATATATGCTTGTTTTTATTTTATTGACAAGGAAGCAGCACTCTATATCTGACATGTTCAATATTTTGTACTCATGCAATAATTTGCAATCAAAATGCACAAAAGAACTAAATCGCATATGGAAAAAATTAACACTTCATGGGAAAATAATTCCCACAATTTGCACTCAGACATTTTAATTTCCAGATGCTTATACTTTTTCCAGTGATGAAAACACGAAATCTAAATCATAAGCCAGCTATAATTCAATATTAATTAAGTACTGTCGAGTTTTCTCTAATAACTTTATAACATGCAAACCTTTGTGCATCAAATATTTTACAATTAAAAGTTTGGCCATTTTTTATATATTAGCTGCAGCATCCAATTGTTGTGTACTACCTCCGTCCCGGCTCTTTCTTCAAAAAGATCCGGGCACGCGGATTAAGAAAAAAGTAGAGTATGTGAGTGTGAAGTTAATTAATAAAATAAAAAAAATGTACTTTATTGACTTTTGTGAGTGTAAATTATTTTCTTTTTAAAGTATGAAGAAAGAGTTGGGACGTCCCGAAATGAAAAAATAGGAAGAAATAGTTGGGACGGAGGGAGTAATATTTAATTTAATTAATAGTATTAGTTACTTTGGTAAATGTAGCTCAAAGCAAACGGATCATAGTGCATGGTAAAATAATTAAAGAAAATTGAAGTATTGAAAACAATGATTGCTGGTAATTAATTTCTTACATGAGTTTGAAGGTACTAAACAATTGACTAACAGATTTCAGTTTGCTAATGCTAACCAATTGCCAATCATAACTTACTCAAGAGACGTTGGTTGAGATTTTTTTTATCGTCAAATATTAGTTAGCAGTTAGAAGTTTATTCACCAAATGATAAAGTATTCTAAGATTTTCTCAATGCCACCTTATAACTTGCTTAGTTTGTTCCTAAATGAAATCGAACTTGGGTCAATCACTAAAGAGAGAAGTCCAGTGATCATGTGAACTAACACAACTAGTTAATTTGAGGTATGATTTATTGGAGTGTATATCTAGAATAAGAGACTATTCGTAGATCTACATAACGCATGTGAAGTCATTCAAGTTATTCTATATGAAGAAAAGTTGAATCAAAAGATTTCAAAGTTAGTGGTTTTCTAGATTTTGAGTTTTCAGTCAGTTTATAGGAGGGTGGAGGTTTTCAAACCAATTGTAATTCATCTCCTTAGGAAAAAAAATAGAAAGAAGGACACAATTTTCCTTTAAATTGCAAAGAGGGACAAATGTGAAAAAATTATAAAAAATTCATACTCAAAAGCTCACTCAGAATGAGTGTGCAAATATTCTAAATATTACACACTTGCCCCTCTTTGTAATTATCATATCTTTTTATTCAAAGATCAATTAAGTTTTGTTTTCTCTCACGGCGAACATAGATCATTCGACTGAACCACTTAAAGCTTGTGTTTATTCATTTTTTTAGTTTGATTCATCTTGTTTTGTGTTAATCTTCCTTCATAATCTTTATAGATCTTGATTTGGTGAGTGAATCACAATAATTACATTTATTGAAAATCACTACTCACTTCGTCTGAAGATTATTTTCATGTTTTATTTTATTTTTATTTGTTGTTCCAATACCACTTTCACATAAAAAAATTAAAAAAAAATCACTTACAAAAGTTGATAAATATGTTTTTCATATTCAACTCTCTTACATTAAATCTCATCTTTTAGGTGCGTTTGATATAATTGTAAGGAATGAAATGAGTATAGGAATGGAGATAGTATGGAATGAAAGTCATAGTTCTCATATAGCTGAACTATGATAGATTCCTTAATTTTTAGAATCAAAGTCATAGTAACTCATTTCAAAAACACACTATGACTTTGATTCTCATCTGACGGTGGGAATGAAAGTCCTAGTTCTCATATAGCTGAACTATGGTAGATTCCTTAGTTTTTAGAATCAAAGTCATAATAACTCATTTCAAACACACACTATGACTTTGATTGTCATTTAACGGTGGAAATGAAAATCATAGTTCTCATATAGAGTTTTTAGAATCAAAGTCATAATAACTCATTTGAAACCCACACTATAATTTTGATTGTCATTACTCACCATCAAAATAATCAACCAAACACCGGTAATTAATATATATGTCACTTTATACTTGAAAGTAATTTTGAAACAATGGGAATATCAATTATTTTTAATAAACCCTATTAATTGATTATATTGATCAGAATTAAATGTATATCTGCTGCAGCAGTAGATAGACACCTCAAAATCAGTAGAACATCTAATTTAACTCAAATCCACAAACTATTTAATAAAGAAAAATTAATTAATATACAAAATGTGTATTTTCGTGCCATTCTTTTACATGTGATTTACAACATCTCACAAACGGTATAATTTTTTCTCCAAAATTGATGTATTTTTCTAGCTAACTACTTTACAAAGACATCAAAAACCTCAATCACATTTCCTCACGTTGTTATTAACATACGAGTAGTAATTATAATTAGAGTTTAACCCCTGCTTAGACCCCTTAATTCTCACCAAATTACTTAGCTTCTTCCAGAAGCATCGCCGCCGCCTCGGCGTCGCTGCTCCGATCACCTGCATCTTGCTCTTACTCCGTTTAACGGCCAACCCCCGAATCTCCGGCGGCCGGTAAGTCCTAATCAACGGCCACTTTATTCCGTCGAAAAACGGGTGCCGTTTAATGTCTGTAGCCCCCCTGGCGCATCCTAGCCTCCTCCTGGGATCCTTCACCAACAATTTCTCGATCAAATCCCTCGCGTCACCCATCCCGGGCTCCTCCCTATCACCTTCCGCCACGTGGAACCTCACCCCCTTGGTCGACGCTATATTGCGCAGGGTGGACTCCTTGCTCGATCCCTTAAACGGCGTCGTTCCGTACAGCAACTCGTACATCAAAACCCCGAACGCCCACCAGTCCACGCCGTTTCCGTGACCGTTGCCGCTGACCAACTCCGGCGCCAAATACTCGTGCGTACCGACGCACGACTTCGAAAACGCCGTCGTCGGCTCGGCGACGAACTCAGTGACCTGCTCCTCCCGTTGCCGGTCGCCCAGGCAACTGTATCTGCCAGGGCGTGCCCTAATATGTGTCCTGTTTTCCAATTTGGGGGAAATTTCAGAGTTAAAGCACAAATCGAAATCCGATAACATGATGTGGCAGTCGTCGCGGATCAGGATGTTTTCCGGTTTAAGATCCCGGTAGACAATCCCCTTCGCGTGTAGATACTCGAGAGCTAAGAGAACTTCGGCGGCGAAGAATCTGACCGCCTGAACCGTGAAGCGGTTTCCGGGCTGCTTCCGCTGCAGGGAATGGAGATCTCCGTTGGGGCAGAAATCCATGAGAAGGCAAGTGTAATGGGAGACCTCCAAATGCGCATAGAGAGTGGGGAGAAAGGGGTGATCCAGAGAGGACAAAATCTGGGCCTCCGTCTGAACGTGGGACAGTTTTTTAGAGGTCAGGGAATCGCGATCCACGACTTTGAGGGCGAAATTGGCGTGGTCGTAGTCGCGGAGGCGGCAGAGGAAGACGCGCCCGAGGTTGCCGGCGCCGACGAGGCGAAGGAGCTTGAGGTGGCGGAGGTGGAGGGCGCCGTCGGCGGACAATGTGGTGGCGGCATTGATTGCGGTCCAGTTGGGGTTGTCGTGGCGGCGGTGGGGGCGGGGGTGGACGTTTGGGACGGCGGTGGAGGGGGTGGCGGAGGCGGTGGAGAGGCGGGACTCGTTGAAGCTGAGTGTTAGGCTGCTACGGGCTAAGCTGCTTCGGGCGGAGAGAGTGGTGGCGGTAGTGGCGGTGGCGACGGAGGTGAAGCTTAGGTCCAAATCGGAGTCTGCTAAATAGTAGTCTTGATCCATTTTTTTTCACATTCAATTGATTTGTCCTTTGGGTGTTGATATTGTTGCTTATATAGCCACAAATAGGGTGGGACATGTAATTAATATTTGTAACGTGATTGGTTGACGAGAGAGAGAGAGAGAGGGTGATAAGTTAGGTTTAGTGAGGTTGACTAAAAAGTGATAAGTACAAGGAAGCGTAATATTGGAGGGTTCGGGGATTTAGCCGCGTCATTAATTAATGTGAAACTTAATTATATAATGAGGTTTCCATTTTTAATCTTGTAATAAACCAGCAGCATCCTATGCACCACAATTCTTCTCTTTCCCATGTTTTTAATTTATTTCATTCACATGCTTAATCTGATCCTACAATCATTCCATTTGAACAAGTGTGTATTTACATCAAATTAATCATGTATTTAAGTAAATTCTTAGTGGTATGGATTAGTCTTGTCAACTCAAGTTCATTTTTTAAAAGTTACACAAAATACTATTGAAAAGTTACACATGTTATTACTGAAAAATGTATCTTTTATAGTGTAACTTTTCAGTAATAATTTGTTCAACTTTTCAATAATAAATTATGTAACTTTTTAAAAATACACTTGAATTGCATGGTGTAACTGGTGCACAGGAGACTTACTCTAGTGGTATTTGGTTGGCAAGGTGAATAAATGTAAGTATTTGAAATAATTCTACTAAGACTTTAATTCCTAAAAATTTAAAAAATTATAATAGTTCAGTTATTTGAGATGTATGACTTTCATTCCTATACACATTCTGCTTCTTAAAATTATACCAAGTAGTTAGAAAATACATTTAAATTGTAATATTTCCCTAAATGCATAAAGACTATATCTTTAAATATTACAATTTCTTCATAATTTTAATAAAGATTTCAAAATCAATCATTTTTCCCCATTATTAAACCAATCGAGCTCAACACCCAATTTGAGGATATTTTAACACTAATTAATCTTCTTCAAATTGTTTCGTTTCATAATCATAAACAATTCGTAAGTAAATAATTGCATGCATGTGGTTTTGATACTAACTAATATTCGAACTAATTGAACCATCTTAATGAGCTCCCTCGTACATGTGGTTAAAAATACTATTCCAATAAGAATGATCAAAGAATCGTCTCATGGCCATTAGTTACGCATTACATTAAAATATGCAAGTTAATACTACTCCCTCCCTCCCTCCCGGATCTTTTTCTCAAAAGATGGGCACACGGATTAAGAAAAAAATAGAATAAGTGAGTGTAAAGTTAACTAATAAAATATAAAAAGTGTACTTTATTGACTCCTGTGAGTGTAAATTATTTTCTTTTTAAGGTAGAAAAAAAGAGTTGAACGTCCCAAAATGAAAAAAGTGGAAAAAAGAGTTGGGACAGAGGGAGTACAAATCAATTCGAATAGAATATTATAACTGAAGCATGCAACATATATTTGATAGAAGAAGAAAAATTTATATGGGACCATTTCATTGACGTGAGACATGCCACTTATTAACAAAAAAATATCACTTTCTTAAAATTGTAACTTTTATAAATAAATACAGATCTCATGTCATAAGACGGTCTCACATGTTACTTACACTTGATTTAAAATATAATTTGTGTACCAATTACGTACAAAATTAACATTATACTCCCTCTGTTCCTAATTTTCATTAGTTTCTATTTTGGGACGTATCAACTCTTTCCCAACACCTTAAAAACAAAATTATTTGCACTCATAAAAGTTAATAAAGTAAATTTTTTTATATTTTATTATTAGATTTCATATTTACAGATATTTCATTTTTCTAAACTTTGTGTTCTGTATCCTATAAAATATACTCCCTCTGCCCACCAATTATATACATATTTCTTTGCATGTGGTTTAATGCAATATATCGAAAGATATTTTGGGGGTACGATGTACTTCCCTGAAATATTCTCAGAGTAAAATGGGACAGAGAAGCTGAAACGAGGGTTTGGGTTTTGCAGATTTTGTCTTGCACTTCTTCCACATTGATGTATGTATATTGACGACTGATTCTCATGCATGCTGTAGAAGCAGCAACTTAAATGCAATCTCTGAATTTTCATATTAAATACTACGTACCATGCATCCACAGTCAAAACATAATTTTGAATTCAATGCCATAGACAGTGAAACAGCTGCCCTTATCTACCTAATTCATGTATAATAATTAATTCTGAGCTTTATTAATTTGTCCACTTTATTCATTATTTCATCTCCAATATTTTTTTGTTTATTTTTCACATTATATTTATAAAAAAAAAAAAATTGAGAGATGGACGAAAGAATATTATGTTTTTTGACATGTAATGCATAACTACCTAAGGTCATTTTGTGTTGCATCAATTATTCATCGTAATAGTACTCCCTCAGTCCCATAATTATTTTCACATTTTCTTTTTCCGTCCGTCCCACAATTGTGTTTTCATCTTATAAATGAAAACTATTAGTTTAACTTTATCCTCATACTCCAACTAATCTCATTATTTTAATAATATAATTTTACATGTACAACACTCTACTTTTCTTAAAAGTTGTGTCATCTCAAAGGTGAAAACACCTATGGAACGGAGGGAGTAATATAAAAGAGTTCTCTTTGATTCTGCCTGTGAACATAGTGTTTAATTCCAAATAGACTTAAATATTATTAGGATGATTTACCCTATAAGTTACAAATAGGTGTTGTGCAGAAAAAAAATGTGTTTCTGTGCAGAAAAAAATATATTTTTGTGCAAATATTTTGAACATATTTATAAATATAGTGACTTTCTTGAATATATACGTAAATCATCCAAATAATTAAATCTGTATGTTCTCATCTAAAAACATATGTAGAAAAAATATATTTTATAATGGTTCAAATCATGTCTCACGTTAGAAATTTTAGAAATTATTTAGTGATTTGAGTTAGAAATTTATAATTCTATTTATATTTAGGTTTCATATTAAAAACTCTGTTTTAGTGTGGATGGTCGAATTAGTCTCTAATTAAATCAAATTTTAAACACATTAAATAAAATGTCTTCGTAAGATTGATTGTTTTTGGTAACCCAATTGTCGATGCTTACTACAATTTTTTATTTAAAAAAAAAAGGCTCGATTAGCAAGATAATGACGTATCATGATAAATGCAACTCTAATCTATTATTGAGCATTCAATTCCTCGCTGACCTTTTCAATGATACAATAGTACCAAAAAAAAAAGACATTAATTAATGACCTAATTATAGGTAGATATAGTGGGGGGATAGAGCTCGAATTTTTTAGGTGAACTTTTTAATAGCTCATACATTTGTATGTATGCTTGTTTGACTGATGATTCATTTTAACGACGTCGTTTTACTCACGTGTTATGGAAGCCAACATTATCGAAAAATATAACACGTGAGTAAAATGACATCGTTTTATGTTATTTTCGACAATTTAAATTTATTTTGGTTAGATTTGAATGATTATGAAACTAAATTGAAACATTACATAGTTATGTAATTAAATTGAAAAAATAGAAAAATTATGGGATGATTTTAGTATTAATCCCATAAAAGTTGTACTCCTTCCGTCCAATTTACTATGTACTTCTTTTATTTTAGAAATTTATACATTTTTATTTAAATATCTCATATATTGGGGGTCTATTTATAAATAAATTAATTATTTATAAAATATTAATGATACTAATTTTACTCGATCTATTTTTGGGTCAGTTACATTTTATTATGATGTATTGTGTGATCTATTTATAAATAACGTAATTATTTATAAATTATATAAGTATCATAATTTTATTAACAATTACTTTATTCACAATTGAAATTCGCAACACTCCACAACATATGATAAAAAATAACAAGTAAAATATAGTGGGATCTGCACTTTTTGATAAGAGTAAGTCTTCTGTGCACCAGCTACACGGTGCAACTCAAGTTCATTTTTAAAAAGTTACACAATTTATTACTGAAAAGTTACACAAATTATTAGTGAAAAGTTATAATATAAAAGATATATTTTTCAGTAATAATATGTATAATTTTTCAATAATATTTTATGTAACTTTTAAAAAATGAAATTAAATTGCATGGTATATTAAAAGATTTATCCTTTTGATAAATACCCACACTTTCCATGGTGCAATAAATTGCTCTTCAAAAGCGACAACAAATTTGGTATGTGTTTCTCTTTTTGTCTCTCCCTCCCTCCTCCTCTGTTTCGTCTGTTTAAATTGAAAAATAATAATAATAAGGATTAAAGCTACTACTCCCTCCGTCCCAAGGTGAATGAAATGACACAACTTTTAAGAAAAAATAGAATATTATATAAAATTATATTATTAAAATAATGAGATTAGTTGGATTGTGAGGATAAAGTTAAAGTAATAGTTCCATTTATAATGTGTGAAAATAATTGTGGGACGGACGAAAAAGGAAAATGTGAAAATAATTATGGGACGGAGGGAGTATATCGTAGCCCATTTACATAGAGAATGTGGTTTTTTCCTTTGACCTATTATCATGAGATTTTATAGTCCTCAGCCACCAAAATGTATTGCAAATTTTTTTATCCATTTATTCATTAAAAATATGCACATTCTTTTAATAGAAGTATTATCATTCACATATTGAATTATTTTATTCATAAATGATCTCCACGATACACTCATAATATTTTTATTTTTATTTAAAATAATTCATAAAAATTTAGCCTCATCTTAATTCTGTACAAATTGTCTATGTATTTTTTTTTTATCGGTAAGTTAGTGGTTAGTAGTTAGAAGTTAGTTCACCAAGTCTCTATACACTCATATCTCCAAGTCAACCTTATATCAACCTCCTATTCGTTTCGCAAGAAGTACTATTACATGTAAAAAGTAGTTCAACTACCGTATTAAAATAATTTGACAATTTATTTTCTTTTCTAATTTTTTTTTAACAATAAGATACATAAAATTTATTTTCAAGATAAGTACAACTGTACAAAGCGTATCATCCCTTCAAGAAAGTAGAAACTATGACAATTTTTACTTTAATCCGTAAAGTAATTTTTTATTAAATAATGTATAAAGAACATCTAGCACAAGTTAGCATGACAATTTAACACAGATTAGTATTATATGCACCAGTTACACGGTATAACTTAAGTTCATTTTTTAAAAGTTTTACACAAAATAATACTAAAAAGTTACACATATTATTACTGAAAAGTGTATTTTTTATAGTATAACTTTTCAATAATAATTTGTACAACTTTTCAGTAATAAATTAATTGTGTAACTTTTTAAAAATGAACTTGAGTTGCATCGTGTTACCGATACAAAAAGGAGACTTACTCACTTAACTCTAAAGAAACATCACTCTTCACCTAATTTCCACTCGGTAACTTCTAACTCAATAATAATATACAGGATCTCAAATGTTTTTCTTTTCTAATTTTTATAATTAATTTTTGTTTCTAGTGTATTTTATTATATACTGTATTTAATAAATAATTCAGTAATTGGATAGGACATCCACGTTGACTATTTTTACAAAAATATACTTCCTCGGTAGGATCCCAACTCTTTTTTCCATATTTTCTATTTTGGGAGGTCCCAATATTTTTTTCACACCTTAAAAAAAAAAAATTTATATTCACAAAAGTCAATAAAGTATACTTTTATATTTTATTATTTAACTTTACACTCACACACTTCATAACTCTCTTAATTTGTGTGCCCAAATCTTTTGAAAAAAAGACTGAGACGGAGGTAGTATATACTATAGTACATATCCCCGTCTGTCACGCCACATTGAAAATAAATTATATATTAATTATAAATTAAATATTTTAATAAAATAATATAGATTATAGAATTGTTTTTAAAATATCTACAAATGATTTTTTAACAATTTTAACATGATTATTATAAAAAATCTATTAAGTAATTAATAATTATTTAGTAACTAAAAATATTAAGCACAACTATCAATTCAAATTAGGATTTTTGTAAAGGAATAATTACCGTGGTTATTCATATTTAATTTTAAATACAAATTAAATTTTTTATAAAGAAATAACTTACAACAGTTATTCATATTTTGTTTTAAAAATAGAACTTTGAATTTTCATAAAAGAGTAACTTACCACAGTTATTTATATATTAGAATTTTTATAAAGGAATAATTTACAATGGTTATTAATGTTTTATTTTAAAAAATATAAAGTAGAATTTTTATATAAGAGTAATTTACAACAGTTATTTTTATAATAATTTAGAAAAATACAAATTAGATTCTTTAAGAAAATAACTTACATCAGTTATTTCTATTTTATTTTAAAAAATATAAAATTATTAAAAAATTAAAAGAATAAGTAGAAGGCATAATATATTGCTCCATATAATATAAATAAATGATATATATTATATTCTATATGATTTCTACAAAATATATCTACAAACCAACAATATTATTACATACATTAATGTATACATTTAAAATTTCAAAATTAAACTCAATTCTGATTAATTCTACCACTTTCAAATTTTCACTTGCAGGTCTCGTATCTGTGTCTAATATGCAAATTTTAGATTTATGCATTCCTTATATTATTATTATTATTATTATTATTATTATTATTTAAATTAACATGCACATTTTATTTTATATTTACAGTAAAATCTAGTTTGCACATTTCAATTATATTAATATGCACAATTTAACCACTTATATATTTTATGACTATTTGCATATTTTTCTTATTCGTTCGTTCCACAATTATTTGTACACCAAGAAAATGAGCCCTCAAAATATTCACATATTTATAAAGATATCATTATCTTTTACATTTTAGATCTACATTATACATTATTCCATCATTTTTTTTATTTTATATCCCTCAAAATTTTATTATTATACTTCTTTTTTAAATACGTATTTATTTCATGGAACAAACACCAGAGTGAACTTATATTAGCATGTATATTTTGATTAAATTAAATTTGCATATTATTCATGTGTGCAACTGTACAATACTAGCTTGTACATATAAAATTAACTTTTTATATAATGTTAAATTTACTCTCCATTAAAAAAACATTTCTCACGCGCAGAGCATGATACAAGGCTCTAGTTTATATAACAAGCCTTTTTATAGCAACCACATATTATAAATGTAAATAAATAGAAGGAGGTAAAATTGTGAAAAACTTGTGCATTCATTCAACAGCTTAATTATACTAAAAAATATAATTAATTAAATTAAAATTTTATTTTATTAATTTTTAATATAATCAATTCATATTTTGTAATATAAATAGCTTTCATTCATTTTGTAGTATAAATAATTTTAATTATTTAATAAATATACTGAGCAGATGTACATATATATAAGAGCTATTCCATAAAAATAAATTAGGGAAAATATACATTTTTGTCCTATAAGTTTCGTTGACTTTAGTTTTCGTCCTCTTAAGTTTTGAATTTTTTATTTTCGTCTTTTAACTTATCAAAAATTATGATTTTTGTCCTCCAACCGCCTATAACCAGTCACATAACCGGTAATACACACGTAGATCAATTTTTTCTATTTTTTTAAGCGAAATACTGACGTGGGGGTATTTAGAGGGAATTAGTTCTTGATGAATAAAATACAGGATTAACCGTAAATTTTCTCCCAAATCAAAACCCTAGTCGATCAAATCTAGGCATGGGTGCTTGAGAGAATTAGGGAAAAAATGAACAAAGATCCTCAAATCAAAACATCCAAAAGTCTAAATTCTTTTGAGTGCATACTCACTGTATGTCTTCAAGAAATTCATATGAATCAACGAGTTTCGAGCGCAATATTAAGTGTCATTGTGGTTTCGTTGCACGGTTTGTACATCATATTCAAAAATAAATCCGGACAGAAGATTCTGTGGATGTAAGTATTGGACGGTGTTTGGGAGGGAATTTACGGTTAAAAGTGTATTTTGTCAACACCTAATTCCCTCCAAATACCCCCGTTAGTATTTTGTTTAAAAAAAGAAAGAAAAAATGGATTCATGTGTGTATTACCGGTTGCATGACTGGTTATAGGCATTTGGAGGACGAAAACTATAATTTTTTATAAGTTAAAGGACAAAAACAAAAGTTCAAAACTTAAGAGGACGAAAACCATAATTTTTAGTAAGTTAAAACACGAAAACAAAAATTCAAAACTTAAGAGGACAAAACCAAAATCAACGAAATTTATAGGACAAAAATGTACTTCCTCCGTCTTTCTATAAGTTGCTCATGTTGCCATTTTCGTCCGTCTTTCTATAAGTTGCTCATTGTTTTTTTACC
Organism: Prunella vulgaris; assembly: GCA_026898435.1. Classification (NCBI taxonomy): domain Eukaryota; kingdom Viridiplantae; phylum Streptophyta; class Magnoliopsida; order Lamiales; family Lamiaceae; genus Prunella; species Prunella vulgaris. The sequence continues at coordinate 3,068,281 of JAPKLY010000007.1, read as the reverse complement.
TTTTTTGGAAATTACTATTCACTTATTTATTATTATTTTCAATACTTTTTACACTATTTTCATTACTTTTTCACTTTTCTCCATCCCATCACTCATACTTTTTCACTTTTTATATCACATCACTTATACTTTTTCACTTTTTTCATCACATTACTTATATTTTTTTACTTTTACCTTAATTCGTGTGCCTAAAAGCAACGAGCAACTTATAGAAATACGGAGGGAGTATATTTTCCCAATAAATTAATAATCAATTTAACTCTCAGCGCGTCAGGCATTGGAAGAAGGCAAAGCCGAAAGTTTGCGGGGGCGATGGTTGCGGACAATAATAGCCGACCTCTCTAACTAACTAAAAAAAACTCTCTCTCTCTCTCTCACACACAATTTTATTAAATAATGGTGTGGCCCAAATGTGAATTATGAGCCATGGACCACATTTAACCGCCATATTGGCTTGGTCTGGACTCTGGACCCACATGGACCAACTGACGATGCTGCTTGCCACGTGCCCAGCGTTTCATTTTATTTTGACAACTAACTAAAATGACTTACTTCTTCCGTTTACATAATTTTTTTTATTTAAATATTTTACATAAATTTATATATTATTTAAAATATTTTATACTTTTTTTAAAAATATATCATCCTCTAAAGTACAAAATTGCTGTGAAACAGAGAAAATACATTTTTTATAAAATATATATTTAAAAAGATGAATTTTGAAAAAATGTGAAAAATAGCATCAGAAGTAAAGGCAAAAGTGTAAATAATTTTTTTTTTATTAAGGAGGGTTCATTATTTTTTATTATTTTGGTGACTCCATGTCAAATGAGTCTACACTACTGCGACATAAAAATTCAAATAATAATTAGGTTATATATTTACTCAATATATAGGCTTTGACCTTTGAGTATGCTGTTTTTAAATTCATAAATTAGAAATACTATATACTCAATCAATCCACTAAAAGGAAAAAAATAGCTAGATATTATTAATGTATTAAGGAGTCCACTTATAAATAAAATAATTGATTGTGAGAGTAATAATAAAAATAATAATTTCTATAAAAAAATGCATATTTTTTATTGATAGAAGAAAAAAAAATTGCATAAATTTAGTGAACAGAATCAATAGTTTATATAGAATTAATGTATGGCACTTCAATTGGATTCCCAACTAAGTGTACGGTGCTATTAATCCATCGAATCTTTCGAATTTGGGTTGGACACCAAGTAAAAAAAATATGTTGAAATAACGAGTGAAAATTCGAATTATGTAGAGTTTGGTCAAAACACAGATCTCATCCAAGTTTGGATGTACTTAAAAAAGAATTTCAGGCATTGTGATTTCACAATCGTAGAGATTGTTTGTGCATAGAAAGCGATGGAGCATACAGGGTTTTCTTTCTTCCTCACATTATTTGGTCATAACAAATTGCCAATATTTCATTCCTCGACATATTAGGAGAATGTGTAGGCCCTTTTGAGCAAATGCATGTGCCACGGATATGTGGGCATACATTTTACGGACATACCACAATGTTTGTTATTGACATGTGATGTTATGTGTCCAAATACTCCCCCCATCCAACACTTTTATTTCTATCACATATATAATATTCCTCCACTATAAGTTTCTCACTTTCTTTTTTTGGATGTCCCATTATAAGTTTTTCATTCTATAAAAAAAAATACTATTTCATATATTAATAAACAAATACCACTTTTCACAACTTCTCACAACTTTTTCACAACTTTTCATTACTTTATACAAAAGTCAACATGTGACTCACCATATAATAATAAATAATACTCCCTCCGTCCCAACATTTTCTTCATAGATGGAGTTTCACGCATATTAAGAAAAAGTGAAGTATGTGAGTGTGAAGTTAAATAATAAAATATAAAAAAGTGTACTTTATTGACTTTTGTGAATGTGGATTGTTTCCTTTTTTGAGGTGTGAAGAAAGAGTTGGGACGTCCATATAAAAAAAGTGTGAAGTTTATTCTGGGATAGAGGGAGTACACTTTTTTAAACAAAACAACAACAAAAATTAAGAAGTTTATAGAGGGACGGAGGGAGTAATGTCAAATTCAATCCATATGAGATCAAATCCATGAATGATATATGGAAGGAAGATATAAATAGTTACCTGAATAGTAAAATTGTTTAATATATGTTTGGGTGACGTGTCATGCAGAAATATAGAGTTTGAATCACAATTCGTCCCATAACTATTTGACAAAATAGATTTAGTCCCAAAATTAACTTTTCATCAGATTTAGTCCCAAATTTTCTAATAAGGTCCAATTTTAGTCCCAAAAATAATTTTTTATTAGATTTAGTCCCAAATTTTCTCATAAGGTCCAATTTTAATCCCAAATTAAAGGGAAAATTGATATATAAAATCATAATATATGTAAAAAACTCGATTAGCAATAAATTAATGAAATAATATAAAAACACTAACACGATGAAATTATATAATTTTAATACAATTAAACAAAACATTTATTCTATATGTACAAACCACACAATCTAGTTGAAATAATTACAAAAGCTGTGATTTATAATTTAAAAAAATTAACTAACATTGCAAATTTTCTAAATCTATAAAAATTAACTTTCCATATCTATAAGTATTTTCTAAATAAATTAACATGAATATATTTTTTCTCAAATTTACACATACGATCTAGCTAACAGACATACATGTATATAGAAGGCGCAAGAAACACAGTTTCACATCAATTAAATAGCAAGAAACCTTAATTTCAATTTTTCATCACGGCCTTTTGTAGATTTAGAAAATTTGACATGGTGGTTAATTTTTTTAATTATAAATCACGGCCTTTTGTAATTATATGTTACTTACTTATACATTGCGTGGTTTGTATGTATAGAGTAAATGTTTTGTTTAATTTCGTTAAAATTATATAATTTCATCGTGTTAGTGTTATTATATTATTTCTTTAATTTTTGCTAATCAATTTTTTTACATATATTATGATTTTTTATATATATTCACTTTTTCCTTTAATTTGGGATTAAAATTGAACCTTATGATAAAATTTGGGACTAAATCTAATAAAAAATTAATATTAGGATTAAAATTGGACCTTATTAAAAAAATTGGGACTAAATTTGATAAAAAGTTAATTTTGGGACTAAATCTATTTTGTCAAATAGTTATGGGACGAAATGTGATTCAAACTCCAGAAATATATAATCTGAAGTACTATGCTTTAGTCCACGCTAAATTTTTTGGAAATTTTATTAAGTATTTTTAAGTTGTTTATAACTATTGTTTTGTCTCCGGTTATATTCATCATATCTTATATACCCAGGTGGGTTAGCTCACCTAGCTATCGGGCTCCTCACTTGAGTGAGTGACCCAAATTCAATTTCCTCTATGAACGAATTAGGAGGGAGATATATTCATCATATCTTATATTGTTAAATAATTTTAACTTGACAACGGATATTAAGGCGTAGTCAACTTTAACTGAGTAAATATTTGTGTCATTTACTATTTTTTTTTAATTTAAAAAGAGTTAGATACATTATAAAATAATTATGAGTGAAAAAATTGAAGTACACGCAATAAAACCATCTCTTCAAACTTATTAAAAAAAAAATACTTCCTCCATTCTCCAAATTTATTCCCATTTGTTTGGGTACATGTTTTAAAGAAAATGAGATAAAGTAGATAAAGTAAGAATATTATGGAATAATTATGGGGTCCACTATAAAATAAAATGATTATCTATGAGTATGATAATAAAATAATATTTTCTAAAAAGAAATGAGAATAAATTTGATGTACGGATAAAAGTGAAAAGCGTGAATAAATTTACGCGACAGCAGGAGTAAATTACACCTAAGTAATGGACCAAACTATCATTAAGTATGCATCTAATTGCGAACTACTTTTTATTGCATTATACAAATTATTATTATTATTAAACACGAAATTCAGTGAGTCCGAGGCATAGAATTGTTTTTTTTTTCCTTTCTTTAATTTAAATCCTTAAATTTGTGAATTGGAGAAGAAATACTCTGCCAATGAGTTGCAAACTGGGGGAGGATATTCTGTTTGTGTTGATCACATATGATTTGATGGTACATTAATTGTTAAAAATCACGTGTAATGCACATGTAAAAAAATAAAAAGAAATTGGCCTTAGAGATTAGTTGAGTAGTTTATTTATGTATCAAAAATCAATAGTTTGTAGTATAAATCAATGGAAAAAAAATGTTTGATAATTTAATTACAATTTCGATGATACTCTAAATTAATAATGGATTTAGTGCGTATAAGCCTTAATATTGAGTCCACATTTTCCACAGTATATTTTCTGCTGGGTTATGGAGTCTGATCGATTGCTTCTCATATCAGACGTAGTCCTTTTTTGTAAGACAGTTTTTTGACTGAACGGACCTTTGAGTTTTGACCCAGATTTCCTTATAAATTTCTACAATGATTCATTGTAACAGTATCACAAAAATTATTAGTAAATTTTCAGACTTGATAGTTCTCTCAGACTAACTGAGTAAACAAATCCGCGTTATTTTCGTTTTTATTTTTTCATTCAATTTCTCCATAATTACATATAAATCCTAACATTTTCTTATAAGCAAACCTTATCAGGAACAAACACTTGGCTGCCAATTAACATCCAACAAACCTAAAAAGCTGTGATTTGAAACTTTGAAATGTATTACACACTCCAATTTAATTAATATCAATAAATTAATATTCAAATTATCAAATTCATGCACAATTATGAGATAGGCAACTGTTGAAGGTTTCATCTCTTTCTTCAGGTGCAGTGTATCATGTTAATCAGTTTCGTATTTGGACTTAAAGACTCTACATATAATTAAGTATTATTAAACCAGACATATTCCTAAGAATAATCAACTATATATATCTTTAATTATTTTAAATTTGCAAATTGTCCCTATACTTCTCCACATTGTCACATGCACAAGCCCCCTTAAGTTCTATTATTTTGTCACTCTCATGAACTCCTAATCATTACTTAGATCCCACATAAAATATATATTTATGTTCTTTGAATAATTATAACAATTAATGGAGAAAATTGATGAGTGGTTTTAAAACGAAAATGATCATATATCATTGGTATTTGGAATTTATATGATGATGCTACGAGTTGTGGAAAGCGAGAAACAAGGTCATTTTTCAAAATATACAAACACCATGAGATGATAATATTGTGACGAAATTGAAGAATAGAGTGTGGAGTTGATTTCGAATTGACTATTCAAGAATGGATAAGATTCGTCGTTTCAAAGATTGGACTAGGAGTATGAGTTGTATTCTAGAAAAATAGAATAGGATTCTTGAAATTTTTAAGATTGAGGCTCGTGTATCAGGTTAAAAAGGATATCTTTTATGTCTCTTTTATATGAGTAATGGAAGTTTTTTTTGGCTGATAAAAAAAAAATGGTGATGCTATTTATGCACACACAATCAGTGAATATATAAATTGATATTCACCAATACACCATAATAGTTTTGAATTAAATATGGCCCAACAAACAAAAGATGCTCAATTTTTATTTTAATTAATGTGATGAAGAAAATGATATTTTTGCATAATACACAGTTGGCATATGGCTCCAATTTTGTCTGGTGACCTACAGAATTGGTTACATCAGGTGTCAACAGACAAGCCATGATTAGAAGGGTATATTAATAAATATGTCAAGGGAAGAGTAGAGGTTGGAATTAATGATACAAAAAAGTTACTCCCTCCTCACACCCCGCTATACGTCGCTCGTTGCTTTTGGACACACGAATTAAGATAAAAGTAAAAAAATATAAGTGATGTGATGAAAAAAATGAAAAAATATTAGTCATGTGATGGAGAAAAGTAAAAAAGTAATGAAAATAGTGTAAACAGTATTGAAAATAATAATAAAGAAGAGAATAGTAGTTTCCATAAAAGGTAAAAAAAACAAATAAACAACATATAATGGAACGTACGAAAATAACAACATGAGCTAGTTACAGTGGGACGGAGGGAGTAATTACTATGGGACCTTTTAATTACGTTTTTGTTCAATTAGAATCTCTTATTTTAATTAATTATTTTTTTTCTTGTATTTTATTATTGAATATGGTTTACATGCAAATTAATTCATGTTATATTAATCTAATTAACTTGCGACCCATCTTCATCATTTTAGAATACATGACTGAAATGAGAATATATAAAACTATAATTTTCATGTTAGTTAATTTTTGGGTGAAAATATATAATAAGGAAAAAAGTTTTGCATACCAATGCAAATTTATCAGAAGTTAGCTTAGATGATTTTAAAATCCTATAATAAAAAATACTTCAACGGTTAATTATATGAATTTAGTTAAAATCTGAAATTTCGATTCCAAATTTGGACATTTAGTTGTAACTTTTATGCAAATTAATTATTGAAGTATACATAGTGCTTGTATCAATAAATATGATTAATGCTGATTTTCTATTATAAAATAGTTTATATTGTGATATGTTATCATGTGTTCAAATATTATGATATATATGTGAGAGTGACATCTTTAATTCATTTTTAGACACCTTATGATCATTTACACTTTTGGTCTCTTTTGCGTGTGTGTATATATATAATTACATATACATGCTATCGGTGGGAGCTAATTCATTCCCAGAAGGAATCGAACCTGATTCACTCACTCAAGTTGAGGAGTTCGGTGGCCAAGGTATGCTAAACATAAGAGATGTAACTATACCAACAGATTTAAATATTACAAATTCTTAAAGACAAATTTTATAAGAAAATTCTTGATCATAATCTTATTACAAAACTATTTTTAAAGTATCAAAAATTTGATTGAGAGTATAAAAATTCTCATCAGGAGTATCAAATATTAGGATCAATAACATTATATTTTAATTATTGTTCCTTGGTAAAATATTTGATACTCTTAATTAAATATTTAATACATCATAATTTTTTTATAAACTTATTATTAACTCTTCTCATATACGACCTACACATCCTTAAAAATGCCTCAAAATTTATATGTTGACACATAAAGATGGACACAAAATAACTTTCCACCGGTCGTTCTAATCATTCTCGTTGCAAAGTGTAGCATCTGCAAAAGTAATAATTATTAAAAAAATTAATTATTTAAATTGATTCCATATTCTTCTAAAGATTTAAACTTTTAGATGAGACTAAATTCTTTCATAGTATTAAAATTTAGACTTGCTCAATGTCTCAATTCTCGCTAAAAGTAACTTTGCTTATATTAAATTATTCACTCATTGGATCTTCTTCCCAAAAAGAGAAAGTTAAAGAATTCAGCCCATGAGTTAAGGTAAGTGTTAAAAAAAAAGTGTGCACAATCAGATCGATGTAGAAAAATAGAGAAGTGTCGGCCCTTCTACGGATAAATCCTAATGTCCTGTGTTCAGTTACCGTTGAAAGCAACTCTACTCATATTAAATTATTCACTCATGCCTCATTTGGTTCGTTAGATAAGATAAGATAAATTAAATTATCTTATCTAATTTGATGTTTGGTTTAATGGACAAAGACCCAAAATTAATAAAAAGTCCAAAATTAAAATTCAATTATCTTATGAATGGACGATAGTATTTATTTAGTGAAGAGGTATGATAATAATTCATTATTTTTATCTTTACTAAAATACTCCTCTTATATTGAAAAGGAGAATCATAATTCACTTTATTTTTGTTTATGATATAGAGGACAAAATTGTCAATTGCATGTGTTTTTATTATTAAACTTGCAATCCAAACATTCAAAATGAAATTATCTTACACTGCTAATTATCTTAATCCATCAATCCAAATATACTAATACCTCTGTCCCACAAAAGTTTGCATACTTTCCTTTTTAGTTTGTCCCACAAAAGTTTGCATACTCCCAAAATGGAAATATTCCTTTAAATCTCCACCTTTAAAATTTTTAACTCACAATCTCCACCATACACATTTTACTCATTACACTTTTTCTTAAAAGTCGTGCCCCCAAAAGTACCGCAAACTTTTGGGGGACGGAGGTAGTATTTAACTCATAGATGATAATCTCTAGATTACAATTTTGTCTAATCTATCTTGAGATATTTATCATATCCATTGAACCAAATAAACCCTCATTAGACTTTCTCCCCAAAGAGAAAAAGTTAAAAATTCAGTCCATGAATAAGGAGAAATATTAGTAAAGAAAGTGTGCAAACAGATCGATGTAAAAAAATATAAACAAGTATCAACACAACTACGGATAAATCTCAAACTGAAGAGAAAAGTACTAAATTAAAGCGTTCAGACCGTGCTCGAGGGGCCTAACAAAGGCCTTAGCTCTATTCTAGAAAAATTTACACACTTTTTTTTCGATCCATTCCACAATAATTAGCACATTCCAAAACAAATTAATTAGTATGCATACAAAGAAAAATATTACACATTTGCTCTTGTATTACTATTTTACTAAAAAAAAATTAATAATTTGTAATTAAGCACAACTATAACAATCAATATATATACTTCTTATTTATTGGTCATTTAAGAGGGGAAATAGAAGGTCTCAAAATGATAAGTGCTAATTGTAGTGAAGGTGACGTTCACATGGTGTAATGCATTAATAGAAGAGACTCATTTTATTTATTTATTTATAATATATATATATATATATATTTAATTTATTTATGAATATTAATTACGAATCAGCTGCAGAAAATGTGGAAAATGACAAGCTGTCTGATGAGTGCTATAAAATCTGCATTTTGTTTTTAAGCAATTGAAATTAATTAAATCACATAAATAAAACATATGAAAACTGTCTCAATTACTATATAACTGATAGAATCTCTTACCAACCTTATCATCGTATGTTTTATCAACACAGAATTTATGCCATAGCCAAACTGTATAACAACTTATTTGTGCTCATGATTCAATGAATGTAGTTTTTTATTTTGGAATTAATTTTGTTTTTTTCCCATTATTTATTTACTTATTTATTCTGTTGGAGTGTGGATCAGAACTTTTGGGGAATATTTATAACTCAGCCAAGAAAAAACAAAAATGACTGGTTTTAGAATGTTAATATAAAATTCCTAAAATCATGATTATAATTGATAAGTAATAAAATACATTGTGATGGTTTTATTGTATTTTATATACTCATTCATTCATATTAAACATGTATTTGATGTTGTATGTCGATGTATCTCGTGTCAAATGCTATGGTACATATTAGAGGGTTCTTTATATATAAATCTCTTATATACATCAAGTTTATTATACAATTTAAATATACTTTTAAATAATTACAATTATTTTTATTGAATAATTATAATTATCCAATCGTAAGCTATTCAGTAAATGGACAGTTACAAAAAGGAATAATTTTTTTTTAATTACAAAAAGGACAAGTGTGTAATTTTTAGAATATTTGCACACTCATTCTGAGTATAATTTTTTTTTTAAATAATTTTTTCATACTTACCTCTATGTGCAATTTAAAAGAAAAGTGTGCCCATTTTTATTTTTTTTCCCTTCAATTTCATTAAAAATAGTTGTGTATGTATATATATATTTTTTTCCTTCAAGAAAAGTGTGCCTTAGTCTTATATGCACTAAGTGCATCGTGCAACTCCAGTGCATTTTTTAAAAAGTTATATGTTTTTATTCAAAGCAATAACTTTGCATCTACCATATATTTTTGTATTCAAATTTCAAAGCACAAATATATGTATAGGTACGTAATGGGCTATGGGCTTCAAGATGTAAATATTTAATTAGGTCCAAGAAAACTTCTTAACATCTCTCTTGCCCAGCCTTTAATATAACGCCTTGGGCCATGAGGTCCAATAATAATATACCCGGAAAGGGGAAAATTTTTCGAAAATCTAAAATGAAACTTGAGAAGCTAGCATTTTAATTATCTATATTTTATACTACTAGTTTATTAACACTTGTGTTGTATATTATTCAAAAATGGATACTTGTTGAGTTTTTTTTTTTTATCTGAATTCTTTTTTTTCTCCTCAATTCTATTTTAAAATATACTCAAAACTCAAATAAAATGTATAGTTATCAAACTGAGCAAAATAAAATAAATACTACCTCCGTCCCAGGAAAGTTTGGGGTACTTTTCTGGGCACATGTTTTAAGAAAAAGTGTAATGAGTAGAATGTGTATGGTGGAGATTGTGGGGTAAAAATTTTAAAGGTGAAAATTTAAAGGAATATTTCCATTTTGGGAGTATGCAAACTTTTGTGGGACAAACTGAAAAGGAAAGTATGCAAACTTTCGTGGGACGGTGTTAGTAGATCACTTAACTATTAAAGTCAAATAAAATATATATGAAAAATGATTCATATTGATACTTTTTTTTTAAATTTTAGCCAATTAACGCAAATAATGTAAAATAGAATTCGAGAATAATCCACTTGAAAATTATAAACTTTCATTAAGGTTAAGAATTAGCACTCTCTCCTCGAATGCATCTTTGTTGGTTTGGTGTCAAATTCCAGTATCATTATAATAGGTAATAACAAAGCACTTCTCTACAACATTACATCTATAATTTCTATTCTTAAAATCACAAACAAAAACTAGAGCAATCATGAGAAGTTTACAAGAACATAGCATTTTTAATTATCAAATAATTTCATATATAAGCCATTTTTATCACGTTATGTATATTAAGCTACTTTTTATAAAACTATTATTACTTTTTAAAATCCAGTGATAAATTTATAATAAAAATGTGATAATGACTTTCACCAAAAATATTGTTAAATTTTTATTACTTTTTTAAATAGAAATTATTTTAAATAATAAATAATATATTTTATATTAATTTAATATTATGAGACGGTGGACTTGCGTAAAGGCTAAAGTAGATCTTATGTGTGCAGGCATATTGTCATTTATATTTTGTTGTATAAAGAGAAGAAAGTCAAGACTATTTTAATTCGATAATATTGTGTAAGACGTATCGGGAAATAAATTTAAAATTGATAATACCTTTTTCTCAAATTCGTTTGTTACTTTATAGTTTATCCTTTTGTTTTCAAACTAAATTGAATTTAATTAAAGAGATTTATCAGTTTAGAGCTAAAATAATTTAGCAATTTAGGGTCTAGATTTTTTTTTTTTTTTTTATCGATTTAGGAACTGAAAAATAGAAAATTAAACCCTTATTTACTAGGGAATTTCTGTAGTTGATCAATCGTTTCCTCCTTCATTTTGAATTATGTGTTGGATTCTAAAAAATTGCTATCCAAATTTTTATTTAACATATTAGGCCCCGTTTGGTAGCCGTGAAAAGCCCATGAAAAAAACGATTTAAGGCCTACCAAACGCCCGAAACAATTTCAGGCCGGCCCAGGCCTTTTCACGGTCAGCCCTATTTTCCTACAATTTTATACCGTTTGTTCTTCAAGCACCGAAAACAAATCGGGCCTCTCCCCCTGCGATTCCTTTTCATGATTCTTCTCCCATGAATTCGATCGCCGGGTTTCAGGTTTCGAAACAGGGCAGAGGTGTGGCGTGGCTTTTCCCGACTTGGCGACGCTGTTCCGGCGAGCGGTGGTTGCAGGTTTGAACGGAGGTGGTGGTTTAGGAAATCCGGCGAGATGTGGGATTCCGATTCGGCGAGAATCAGTTCGCATCTCCGGTGAAACAGAGGCGACAGGTTTGATTGTAGCTTCGTGAAATTGCAGCCGGTGGCGATTTCATTATTTGGGGCTAACACCGATGGCGGTTTGAGGTAATTTTGATTTCGATTTTTGTTGATAAATATGTGCCGCCTAGCGATATCACCGGCGCTGCCTCCCAACAACGCCGACTCGTCGCTGCGCCACAAGACATTGCCGGATGAGGGAGATGCTTCTCTCTTTGAATCAATCTTCCCTGCTTCCAGGTATGAAATTGGCGTTGGTTGCGATTTGGGATGCTATGGTTTGGGGCGACGTTTGGATTTAGTTCGCCGATTTGGGATGCCATGGTTTCCGGCAACGGTTGCAACAATTCCGGTTTAATTTGGATGTATTTTTTTTCATCTATCAAACAAACTATTACAATTCATAATAATTATAATACATCCTATCAAACAACATAATAAATACTTTTTCTCACCTTATCTCGAGGGTCCCACCATTTTTCTTTTCTCACCTTTTCTTATCCTCTTTTCCCATCTCCCCTACCAAACGAGCCCTAAATGATACAATCATACTCCCTCCGTCCCAATTCTTTTTTTTCCTTTTTTTATTTTGGAACGTCCCAACTCTTTTTTTCAATCTTAAAAAAAAAAAAAATTACACTCACAAAAATCAATAAAATACACTTTTTATATTTTATTAATTAATTTCATACTTATATATATATATTTTTTTTAATTTGTGTGTTCAAATCTTTTGAAAAAAAACCAAGAGCAGGAGTATTAATTAGAATGATGAATAAAAGGTATAATGATCTGGCAAGTGGGAGGATGTCAAGCAAAGATAAAAACCAAGCAAAAGGAATTAATTAATTCAAAATATTCAGGAGTATTTGAATTAATTTATATATAAAAACCAAGCAAAAGGAAAAAAAATGCTATAAAAGGAGAATTTGGCTAAATAATTCTTAAATTAGTTATTTAAAGTGAATATTTTATTAAAGAAGAGGGAGGATGTCAAAGATAGCGGCTAGCGCCATTAGATACTTTCAGGCGCAAATTCAATTATTTTTCCCCCAAACTCTAATGTACTCCCTTCGTCCGGTAGGAATTTGCATCCTACGGGACTATATATTTTTTAAGAAAAATATATTTTATATATAAAATAGTGACATATGGATAAATATGTGTATAATTTTATGAGTGTGCATATAAATTAATACTTTCTTTTTAAGTAGTGTGTATATTTATGTGGAACGTCCACATAAGAAAATTGTGCTAATTCCTGTGGGAGAGAGAGAGTAGCATTTAATTGATTTTCTATTAATATATTTAGAAGTCAATTAAAATTTAATAATAGATTCTTTCGAAAATAGTTTTTTTTTTTTTTTTCAGTTGTTTTTTAGCACTATTCGAAAAACACTCCGCCTACCTAATAACTTCAATTTGATTTTGGGTGCGACTATTCATACCCCAAATTCCTCTAAACATACCCCAATTACTAAATAAATTTAATTTAAAATGAAAAATTGATGTAAATTACTAAACACACCCCATTAATTATTAATATTTTTTTTCATTTTTGACCTAATCTCTCTTACATCCTAAGTGCTATATTCATAAATTTCAATCATCTTCGAAACTATTCTACAGTTCTATGAATAACTTCAATCTCATTTATTTTTACTTTGTTATTGACATCAAACTAATCTATATTATATATTTTTATTATTTATTGATAAAATATTAATATACACAATAAATAATTAAAAGGGCATATATCTATTGTTGAAGAATGCCGCGGTAGGGGTGCCGTGGAAGAGGATGAGCCGTCGTATTTTCCACGATGATACAGAAATGTTGGAAATTATGGAATTTTGGATGGGGAAAATGGTGATTTTCAGGCGAAAAAAAAAAAGCTCCGGTGAGATCTGAAAGAGCGTGGAGAAGAAGACATGACGTTCGTCGTGAATTCTTTTAAAATTTTATTCGTTTGCAACATATAAAATGACGACGCAAAGTTTTAGTTCTTATTTCTTAAAAATGGCGACACACTGTGAATCATTAACATGAATGGAGAGAGATGAAGACTAGATCAAAATTGGAAAAAAATATAATTGTAAAAACAATGGGGTATGTTTAGTATTTTAAATTAGTTTTTCATTTTAAATAATAATTGGGGTATATTTAGAAGAATTTTGGGTATGAATAGTCCCGCCCTTTGATTTTTTAAGAAAAATTGATAATTTTTTTTAATATACATGTAAATAAATCTGAATTTAAACGATAAGATGTCAAATATGATTTTAATATTTATAAATTTTAAATTGATAGATTCTATCTTTAACTTCCTATATTGACAACTTTTTATATTTCAAATCATGAATAGTTAGAAAAAAAATTTATGTTATAAATGATAATTTTATCATTTTTATTTTTCTAATTAATAAAGATAAATTAATATGTACTAGTAGATATGATATAATTATACAAATTAATATTATTTTATTATCATTTAAAAAATATCAATTCAACAAGCAGAATAGGATAGAGGCAGAATTATTTTTCAATTAAAAAAAAATTAACTCCTACGCTTTTTTTCTTTTTAAAAAATGTGATCAAGTTTATTAAAAAAAAAATATTTGCCAAAAAAAATTACAAGCGATTTTGACTAAAACAAGACATTGGGTTATTTCCGACCCGAATTACGGGAACATTCTTACCAAGCCTACGTGGCAAAATCAAGAGCTCCTATTGGTTGCCCCAGCGTCACCTACCAAAACTTTGGCGCCTCAATTCGTCATAAATCCTCCGGCCACCGCTTATTTCATGCCGACTCGACCCATCTGTACCGTGTGCGGAACGCGCCGCCGAAGATCGACGCCCGTTCCGGCGTTCCCTATCCCCGCATTTGAAAATTCACGCGCCAATGCGCCGCGTGCGGAATCCTCACCCACCACCGCCGACTAAAACCGCGTGCGGTCAAATCTTTTCTCCGTTTTGACCCAAATCCAGTGACTATAGAAGCCCGCATTTTCTCATAATTATTAATCGCAAATGAACCAGAAATCCCATCATTTCTGTTAACCCCCAAAACTGAAACAGGCTAATTCCCATTATTTACCTGTTCTTCTCGGTGGGTTTTGCATTGTACTCACTGTAGTTGTGATGGTGGAAGCTAAGGCTTCTGTAGATGATGAGAAGAAAAGGAGAAATTTGAAAAGGGAAAAGAGTGGGAAGCTAAAATGGTCAGTAATAGGGGCCGTTTTGTTGTTGGCGATCGCCATTGCGATAGCATCTAAGCAAGCCCAGAATCACAAGTCTTGTCAATGTTCTCAGGTTTATTTGTTTGTTTGATTCTGGTAATTTAAATTGGTGTGATCATCGTTTGGGTGTGGGATCATCGTTTGTGTCTTTCAATTTTGTTTTCCCTGTCTACACTAGTAGGATTTTGTGTGGAATTTCGAGGTGAAATTTGTTAAAGTGATCCATTATCAATTATGCAACTACAGTGATTGAATTATGAACAATGGCTACATATTCTTTTCTCCCTCTATTGAAATTTCTTGGTGCAGTCCTGTCTGGCATTACATGGTATATTAGTTCTTCTGTTAAAATTTTCATATTGTAATTCCTAATAAGTTGTTTTTCTCATGCTTTTATTGGTGAATTATTCTTATCTAGCTTAAAGACTTTTTATGGTAAATTGTACCTTGTGGTTCCACTTTTCTTTACATGACTATATAGTATAGAACAAGCAATATATCTGCAGGGCCAAGTGATCATTCTTTTAGTTTTTTCTTATACAGGATTCCCGTAAATACACGGGGATTGTTGAGGACTGCTGTTGTGATTATGAGACGGTCGATAGTCTCAATGGGGCAGTACTGCACCCTCTACTTCAAGAGCTTGTTACAACTTCTTTTTTCCGATACTTTAAGGTTAGTCATGAGCATAAATGGATAATCTAGATAATTGTATTATATGTGGATGTCATATTTGATCTAATGTTGTGCACTTACAACTGACTTAAGTTAAAAAAAAGTAGAGATTTATTGGTTATTTATAATTTTATGCAAAATATGGGCTTGCTGTCAAGTTGTACATTTGCTCAATACTTTAAACTATTTGTTGGTTAGATGCACATCGCTGAGTGGTTCCATGTATTCAGTTCCCTGAGAATACATATGCGATGTATGTCCTTGAATCGAGAATTCATCATGCCCTAAAAGTTGTAGTATATGTCGTGGCTATTAACACTCGCCAATTGCTATGTGCACCCAATTTGTAGCTGTGATTAAAGGTGTGAATGGTTAAAATATTGGTACAAATAGGTGTATAAATTGGTGGGTGTTCATAGTGATGACCTTATAGATTTTTTTTTTACTATTCATTGCTGAAGGGCTCATTTATCCTGAAGTAGAAATACAACAGAATTACAAGTGCAGATGCATGCCTGTTCCAGAAGAATTACCCTTGTCATACTTGTGCTGGAACTTATAGTTAGTACCAGCTACAGCAAAACGTTTAGCCATATTTGAAAAGCTGTATTTTGACCCTGTAAAAGCTTTTAGCTCTCTTTAAATTCCTGGTCTTTTCCTTTGGGTTTAAAATAACATGTTATGGTTCCAGTTAGTGTAGAAACTAAATTAAATATTAAATTTGTCAAAGGAGCCTCTAAGTTGCATCTTGCGTGAGCATAATACCTATGAGGTTTTGGCAAAGCAAATAACTCTAACAAGGAAACATTTGTTAACTCAGTGTCAGTTAGAGATATGAAAAGTCATAATGGTACTTGTTACTATTCTACATATTCAACTTTCCAACTTGAAAATAAGTTTATCATGTCATGTTTATTATGACCCTAAAACAATATCAAGATTGCTTCATTCAATAATTATGTAGAATGAGAATGTTAGCTTATAATGTGTGAATATAGATTCTTTGATACTTGAAGTTGGTTTCCTCAGATCTAATTTACTTCATGAAACATGGCAGGTTAAGTTGTGGTGTGACTGCCCTTTTTGGCCTGATGATGGTATGTGCAAGTTGCGTGATTGTAGTGTTTGTGAGTGTCCAGAACATGAATTTCCTGAACCTTTTAAGAAGCCAATGAAGCATGGTCTGTCATCTGATGATTTAAAATGCCAAGAGGGAAAGCCAGAGGCTGCTGTTGATCGTACTCTAGATTTGAAGGCCTTCAGGGGATGGATGGAAGTGGATAATCCATGGACCAATGACGATGAGACTGATAATAGTAATTATGTGCATCTTTCTTGTAGCTATATAATGCACTTAATTCGTCATGAATGCATTCCAGTATTACTTTTCTCATGTTTTGTCCCCCGCACCCCCCACCCCCCCAAAAAAAAAGAAAAAAAGAAAAACGAAAGAAATCCCACTTGAAGACACTTGTCATTTTTAGTTTCACCTATGTCTGCATTAGCTCTTCTCTGACTTGAAAAATCATCAATGTGTTTTCATTTAACTAGTATTTCTGAATCCATCTGTCATATGCTCTCACGATTTGTTTGTTTGCATATTTGTTCAACGATGATGCATGTCTTAATGGGATACCTTCTCATTTACAGGTGAGATGACATATGTTAATCTGCAATTGAATCCTGAACGATACACTGGCTATACTGGGCCATCAGCCAGAAGGATATGGGACGCTATCTATTCAGAAAATTGTCCAAAATGTTAGCTTCTTTAAATTACTTTCATGATGTTCGATAGTTACTCTTTACGAAATATATAATGTGCTATATGTGTTTCCTTGTAAGTTATAATTGTTCTTTGCTTTGTATGTTTTGGAGCTAAAGGTGAATATATTTTGATTAACCTCCACCATTCTTAGATTCTTTACTGCATCATGTGTAGTATGTCTCATTCAGATGGTACAAATGTCTTAGGAGTAAGTTATAGTCAGTTGATCTAGTTGTTTGTTTTGTTCGTACCAAGATACTATGTGTGTTTGTGATCTGATATCTCTTTTTTATGTTCATCATTTTCCTACAATTTCAAATAATAGAAGGAGGTTTAGGATAGCTATACCTAGAAAGGAAATAGTTTATTCTTTTGATCCTGTTCAATTTGCTCCCATCTCTGTAGGAGGAATAACTATGTAATCGTGAATGTAAATTCAACAATAATGGCCTAAATGTTTTCTTTTTATGTTTTTTTAGATACATCAGGAGAGATCTGTCAGGAGAGAAGAGTCTTATACAAGCTAATATCAGGCCTTCACTCCTCAATTTCAGTTCACATTGCCGCCGATTACCTGCTAGATGAAGCCAAAAATCTGGTTTGCCTTTTGTCTTCTCCTTGTATCTCGAACTTCTAATCATGGCGAAAATAGTTTTTTAGTCTTGTAAGTTATCCTTATTTTAGTTCCCCTCTTGTAGACTTTCACGAATTGTAAATAGTCATGTAAATTTCAATTTTCAACATTTTGGTCTCATAATCGGCTGTAGGAGGTGAAAAATCGGTTGAAGCTGATGTGGCAAAGTCTAATTTGTCCATGTGGCAGAGTCCGGTTGGTCAAGAGGATATTTCACTTGATACAGCCGGTTACCCAAAATGTCAATTGAAAGTTACAGGACTTCTTTCAATTTGTGGAAGTCAATGGACTGGACCAAAACAGGGGTGACTTACCGGACTTAAAAAATTATTTTCCATTTATTGTATTCCCTACATTCCTTTGTACGGATATAAACTCTCCTTATCCCATAAAACGGTTACCTACACTCAAAAATTATTGGCATGCACTTAATCTGACTAAGCTCAGACCATCCTGCTTGTAACTTAACTAAGAACCTGATCAGTTTGCTGCAATGCCAGTGGGGTAGAAATCTGGAGCTGATGTACGATCGTGTTTTGAGATATCCTGATCGTGTGAGAAACTTATACTTCACTTTCATGTTTGTTCTCAGAGCTGTGACAAAAGTAAGCTTGCCTTTGCATCATCTTTACTAATACACCAAAAGAGATCACTATTAGAAATGAAATCATCTTCACCGTCTTAATATCTCATCCAGGCTGCAAATTACTTAGAGCAGGCTGAGTATAATACTCGCAACCTCGAGGATGACCTGAAAGCGCAGTCTTTAATGCGCCAGCTGCTTTACAACCCGAAACTACTGGCTGCTTGTCCACTTCCATTTGATGAAGCTAAATTGTGGCAAGGACAAAGTGGTCCCGAGTTGAAGCAGGAGATTCAGAAGAACTTCAGGAACATAAGGTTCGTATCTATCGTCAAACTGCTTTTTTCATGAGCTTCTAAGAATTACCTACAACCTTCCCTGAATTTCCTCATGAGACCTGAGCACTGTAAGACACCACAAACATTTAGCAGCACGCAGTTTGATGAATAATGAGCGTTTGAACTTAGGTTATTAAATATCGGATGCTTGTTCAGGAAGCTGAATATACAATGTCCTAATGTATTTGTATCTCTCCCCATTATGCCAACAATGCTTTATTTATCCAGGTACAAAATTCGCTTACAGAATAATACAATTCACCTTCATCAGAATTGAACCGGAGCAATGAGACTCAGACTAACTTAATCATTATCCCGTTTTGATTAACTATCGCCCCTCCTATAATTATTTCTCCTTAATGATTCCATTATTCCTAACCAATAATCATTTTTCTCTCCTACTTATTCCAAGAACAGAGCAAAACGCAAACAAAACAAGCATCATTCTCATTGTAATTAACTGTTCAATGATTCTCTTTATCTTTACAATTGAAGAATTTAAACGAAGTTCCCCCTTAATTTTTTTTGTTTTATACGTCTGTTTCTGCATTATTGTCATTACCATGAGTCGTAAGAGTATCAAATGGTTACCTTGAAGACCATATTTGGGCTTGGACCAATATCTTTTAATATTTGTGTTTTTTAATCTGTTTGTGTGTGTTGTGCATAATTCATGCAGTGCTCTGATGGACTGTGTTGGATGCGAGAAATGTCGTCTTTGGGGTAAACTTCAGGTCCTGGGTCTTGGAACTGCTCTCAAGATTCTCTTTTCTGTTGATACTGAAACCCATCCTAATGTACCTGTAAGTTGTATATCCTTCATTGATGTGTTTATGCCACCGTACATTTTAGTAATCGAGACATTTGATGCAGCTGCAACTGCAAACAAATGAAGTGATTGCTTTAGTGAACCTGCTTCATCGACTCTCCGAGTCTGTCAAACTTGTCCATGAAATTGGCCCTTCAGTTGAGAAGACTATGGAGAAGTTCACTTCTGACCCTGCAACACAAGAAATTAGCCTGTCGGGACGAGCATGGGATGCTGTACTAGGCCTTCGGTATGTTACTGATCACTTTTCTTTTCTATTGGGATAACACTCTTCTACACCGGTTGTACAGTACAACTGTACATAACTGATCTTTTTCAATGAATACAACTAATATATGTTTAGTAAAAACAATTAATACTGACAAACTAATAGTATGTTTTACCTCGGAACAGATCAGTAGACAATTATAGTGCTCTTTTAGTTCTGAGAAGATAATTTAGTTGAACTACTTGTGTTGTTTCCTCAGGTCAATCCTCCATCTTTAGCCGGCCACTGCTCGACTACTCGTAAAGAATTTTGAAAGTCTTGTTAGAGCATTATAAATACTGACTTAGTTTCTACAGCACAATTTTAACTCTGTACACAAGAACCACATTTTTTAATGAAGACTTGGGAGCACTTAGAATTGTTCAGAGACAGAGATCTTACCATTTATGCCTGAAAATGTTGTTATGAGGTTAATCTTGGCTGAACAATGTTTGAAGTGCGAATTTCTGATTTGAGGAATTGTGTTGAAATGATCAATGATAATGGATGAGAAAGTAAAATAACTCAAGTGGTTAAAGCATCACTGTCGGTTATAGTTGTGAGTTCATGGATATGTGTTTTTTTTTTTAAAAGTAGTTCCAATTAATTTATTAGTAGAATTTTCAAATGAAGGATGGAATTGATTTTCACGATAACAATGATAGTAGAGGTGGGCTATACAAGGTGAGTGATTTTTGTGTGCAGCATTTTATGCATTTGAATTTTAAAATAATACTTTAAAAAATAATCTGTAATATTTTAAAAACTAATTAGTAATACTTTAAATATATAATAAAATCTCAAGTAATCAGTATTAATATTTTAATTGTAAATAAAAAATCACTCATGTATAGTTTGGCATCTATTGTATATAATAATTTCATGATAAACTTATCATGAACTATTTTCACACAATACCTACTCATTTATAGAATAGCTTGGGTTATATATACCCACATGTGCTTATAATATACATATCTGAAAATAATATTAAGTGTAATAATATATAAAATTACAAAAATATCCCTTATTATGCACCTATCCATCATAAAAAGCCACTAAGTCACCGGAAATTCTCAAACTCCAACTAAGCTGAAATTTGAAGCAATCCGGCACCTCTAGAAGCTCCGTCCGGCACCACCTACGGCCACCTTCGAAGCTCTGTTAGTAGAAGATTTTGCAAGTTTTTCCAAAAACTTTACAATATTTTGGCCAAAAAAAAATCCTCAAACTAAATTTCGGAAAAAAAAAAAAAAAACTGAAGTATATTTCAAATATTTTTTGCTGAAAAATGAACTTAAATTTCAGTTAAAATTTCTGAAATCTACATCTGTTTTCAATTTTTTTTCGAAATTTAGTTTTTGAACTTTTTATACATATTACTGGAGAGGACATATCATGAATTTTGGAGACTTGAATTAAGCACGAACGAGTGTGAGAGGGAGTGACTTTCCCCCAAATGCATTGATAGTGAGAGACATTTTCTTCTTAACCTTGGGGGGAAATGGAATCAGAATTTCTTATTTACTTCGAAAAGGTGTACTCGATAGATAATAGCGAAACCTTGAGGTCACTTGCACGATTTAGTTAATTATGGTAAATATTGGAATTATTTTGTGTCCAACTTTTAATGAGTGTATTCAATTAGTGTGTATACTATAAACATTTCTGGGTATATATAACTAGGGGTGGACGGTACATCGTACCGAAATTTTTTGAGTAAGTCTCATGTGCACCAATTACACTGTGCAACTCAAGTTCATTTTTAAAAAGTTACACAATTTATTACTGAAAAGTTGCACAAATGATTACTAAAAAGTTACACTATAAAAGATACACTTTTCAGTAATAACATGTGTTTTATATATATTGTTACTATATCAAAAAAAAATTCGCTATTACCGTTATCGTACCGAAATTTTCGATACCGAAAAATATCAATACCGTTATCATATCAAAAATTTCGGTATACCAAAATTTCGATACCTAAAAAAGGCATACCGTTTTCATACCGAAAATTTTGGTATGCTGAAATTTCGATATGACAACGATATACCGAAAATTTTGGTATTTTTGGTATACCGAAAATTTTAATTTTTCAGTATACCGAAATATTTTCGATATGAAAGTTTTGGTATACCACGATATACCAAAATATTTCAATATACCCGAAAATATTTTGGTATATCGCGGTATACCGAAATTTTTATATTTTATATATATCGTTATTGTATCAAAATTTTCGATAAGATATCATGTCGTACCGAAACTTTCAATAAATTCGATATTTTTCGATACGATAAGTACAATATATCGATATTTGCGATATTTCCTCCACCCGTATATATAACCTGGCCTTAATGATAGTATATGCACGTTTGTAATGCAATTGTTTATAAATTCCAAATGAAGTACTCCCTCCATCTTACTATAAGTTGTTCATGTTGTCATTTTCGTCCGTCTTACTATATGTTGCTCATTGCTTTTTTGAAAACTATTGTTCACTTCTTTATTATTATTTTCAATACTTTTTACACTATTTTCATTACTTTTTCACTTTTCTTCATCACATCACTCATACTTTTTCACTTTTTACATCACATCACTTGTACTTTTTTACTTTTTCCATCACATCACTTATACTTTTTCACTTTTATCTTAATTCGTGTGCCCAAAAGCAACGAACAACTTATAGAGATACGGAGGGAGTATTACAAATAAAGTATTCATCCAAAAAACATGCATATCAAATCACAATTACATGTTCATCAGCAGTGATCTCTACGTTCTTTTCATGCATGTCCAATCTCAAAAA
>JAPKLY010000007.1:2949743-3045425 GCA_026898435.1 Prunella vulgaris | reverse complement strand
TGAACGGACGATTTTTTTAATTTTTTTCTAAAAACATCAATCTCAAAGTCGTGTTGTTTTCTGAGATGCCCCTCACTTGAAGGCAATCACTTTTCTGCAAAAGAAATTAATGCAGTGATAAGATGTATATATCGATGTTGCAACTTGCCTGCTTTTAGAATAATGGGACCATTCCTAGCTTTCTTCAGGAAAAAATGAAAAAGGTAACAAATCTTGATTCCCCATTAAAAAGGTTACACATAATATACTCCACAATAAATAAACTACATTTTTTGTACATGATTTAATACAAGATATCGGAGGGTATTATGGGGTATTGTGAGGTCCGTTCACGAATTTAAAAATTATATATGAAAATAATATATGCATATTTTTCATACACAGTTTTTTAATTCGTGAACGGACAATACCCCATACTACCCTCCGACATATTGCATTAAACCACGTGCAAAAAAGATAGTCCAATTTTCATGGACGAGTGGAGTAATATAATACTCTCTCCGTCTCCTTATAAGTTGTTCATAATTTTTGGACGCTAATATTAAGAAGAGTAAAAGATATTGATATAGTATATATGATGTGATGGAGAAAAGTGAAAAATAATGAGAATAGTGTAAAAAGTATTAAAAAAAATAAAAAAAAAATGAATAATAGTTTTCTAAAAAGTAAAAAAAAAAAAAAACAAATGAGCAACATATAGTGAGATAGACGAAAATGATAAATTAACAATATGTAGTGGAACGGAAGGAGTATATATATATATAATTGAGGGAGAAAACAATGATTTTCATCCAAAAGAATTCAACAAGCACCCCTATTCATTTTGGCATTTTGTGCAGTAATGCCACATAAATAATTCAATTATGAAGAAAATTTTTGTATGCTCCATTTTAAATTCTAAGGTGTGTTTCTATTTAAAATATAATTGAACGGATCCATAAATTTTGGATCATAAATATATGTATGTTGTTCTGGGGGTACTTGCAGATTCTACTAACAATTTAAAAATATTTTTGAAAAAACATTAAAAATTCTAAAAAAGAGATAATTTTAAAAATAAATTATTCCATCACTTCTAATTATTTGCAAACACCCTCTCCTCCAATTCGTACATGAACTGTCTCAATAATTTATTTTATTAATTATATATATATGATACAGTTTTCATAGTATTTATTTATTCGCAAGAAAATTGTATATTTTGAAAACCTAAGGTACTTCTGAAAATGGCTTGTCGGCCACAGCAAGAGTCATCTTTTACTAGAAAAAATGGCTTCCAATTCGTAACACCTACGTACTGCACATTCAGTGTGTGAGAGAGAGAGAGAGAGAGAGAGAGACTTGCAGGCAGCAAAGACAAAAACCCACTTTTTCCTGAAAACTCACAACCCAATGGCAACTTTTTGGTCCCATGGTTAATCCTATGGTCACAACACTATCTACGTTAACACTTTGATCACGTTGGAATTTAAGAAATATATATGATGATGAGTTAAAAATCAAATCCAATATTGTCATTGGTTTGACGTATCCATAATGAATTTGAAATATACTACTTTGCATGGATTATGGAAATACGTTTGGTTTTACAGCAACTAGAGTTGTTAATTAAACCAGCTGCTTGTGAGCTCGGTTCGGCTCATTAAGGCTCGATTCGATGTGTTAAACGAGTCGAGATTAAAAAATACTCGTTTGCTTAACCAGATCGGCTCGGCTAGACTCGGTAGGCTCGAAAAATAGGATTTTTTTTTATAAATATTATACTACATCCGTCTTAACTCTTTCTTCCAACTTTTATTATATCTCCCTCACAAAAAAATAATAAAAGAGGAAGAAAGACTTGGAATAGAGGGAGTATAATTTAGGGTATAAAATTAATATTTTACATAATAATGCAACTCTAATTCTCAAATTACTATGAATTGGTGATATTTTATCTTTATTGAAGTGTATATATATATATATATATATATATATATTAAATTATAGAGTTGTTGATATAATACTAGTTAATTAAATATATTTTTTGGAATATTCGAGCTTAAGTCGAGTTTTGACGAGTTCAATCAAGCTTTGTTCGTAAATTCGAGCTTAATTTAAGCTAAACGAGCCGACACTTGACTCGTATAATAACTCTAATAGTTACTCAATAAAGATGAAAATGAAACAAATGTATAATAATTGTAGTAACTAAGTAAAAATGAGAGAGGTTCCACAATTATGTGATCTTACTTAGATAAAATAATTGTTGATAACACTTTTCTTTTATAATCATTCTCCTTTATCACAAATTCACAATCAACAATCGAGAGCAGAAACAATTATTCGATCATCCAAAACAATATTTTGAACGATCTTGGTAAATTAAGTTCAAAATCATTCTTCTACTTATCAAAATTTCCAATAT
The DNA here is from genome assembly GCA_026898435.1 of Prunella vulgaris. Classification (NCBI taxonomy): domain Eukaryota; kingdom Viridiplantae; phylum Streptophyta; class Magnoliopsida; order Lamiales; family Lamiaceae; genus Prunella; species Prunella vulgaris. The sequence continues at coordinate 3,043,018 of JAPKLY010000007.1, read as the reverse complement.
GCACTCCTATATGATACGTACTAGAACATCATTACAAAGATTTTTGGCCCGATCATCAACAGCTGTTATCACCACATTTGATGTGAAGACAACTTTTTGCATTAATTGCAGGACGGCATGCAGAATTCAGTGCACCAACGTATGAGTTACTTCACTTTGAATACGACGTTTGATACCACCCCCTGTATATAAACTCATCACACTTGCTATTTTTCAGCACAACACAGTACTTTTCAAACACTCTTATGCTCTCTCAACAGATGCGAAATGGCCAAGATTCCGAAAATCAGGTTTTCGATGGAAGTAGCACCACCAAAGTTCATCTCTATAACGAAGCGTCCATTGTTCAAAATTATGGACACCATTTATGAGGAAAAGGCTTATGCACTGTCCCTTTCTTCTTCTTCATCCACGGAGAGAAATATCATCACCGTGTTTCGTTTTAGAGACATCTGAACCCCTTCGGCAATTCTACCACCACTCTAATGTGCTAGCTAAGAATAAAGTAGAAACGATTGTTTCTTCACCATTTGTTGTTTGATTCACATTACAGCCTGCTTTTTAAAGGCAATGATGATGATTAGTGTTGGAATTATTATTTTTAGTACTTTTCTAAATTCTAGCCTTTATCTTTATCAAGGATGAATGAGATTTTTGGTGTAATTCGTGAGCTTTTCTTTAATGAAATAAGGGTTCAATTCCATAAAGTCAATGAATGTTTATTCTTTATATATTGTGAAACCTCGACAAATTATCAGGCCATGATTTATGAGATCAAGAAACATTGAAAAGTAATTAAATGAAAATGAGAGACACTGCATAAACTTGAGTAGTACATCTGCAGAAGATGACTTAAAACAAGATAAATGTGTGCATCTTGTTGATAGAATTTATTAACCGTGTTTGTTCTCGAATAATGTAGAAAGAGAGAGTGAAGAGTTTAGAGAGAGAAATTCAAGTGTAGGAAATGTATTAATTGTGTAATAGTTACAAGAAAGGTCTTATTTATAGATACGCGAGTGTGAGACGACACCTTACGAGCCTATATGGCTTCCGGTGTTGACGAGGGTTCCTTACCCTCGCCTTGGTCTCTCACACTGCTTCCCATGTCGTGCCTCGTCCTACTAATATGCCTTAGACTAGATGGGCCTCATTAAAAACCTCGCCGTAAATCACCTTTGTGGATAAACGGGACGGAGGGAAAAAGAGATGAACCATCGAGGTTCTACGGGCTAAGGGGCGAGCTCCTGGGCGAGCTCCTGTGTCTTTGTGCCCCCAGGATCATACGGTAATGAGTGATGCTCGAGACCTCGGCGAGCTCCCTCGCCGACCTCTCTTCCCGGGTAAGGCCAAGCGTCCAGGCGAGCTTCCTCTTCAGCAAGTAGGCTGAGGTCGGCACCCTGACTCTCTGGGGCACCTTGGCGACCTTCTTACCTTCGGACTAGGCAACCCTTTAATCAATCTCTGGTAGCTCGCCCATCAACATTTGCCCCCCAGCTCGCCTTCATCATGATTTAATCAATGTGTGGGCGAGCTGATCAGCGAGGTTAAGGGCGAGCTTTGGCGAGGCGGTACGTGGGCCGGCATCAGCGGGATACGAGGCGTCGTGCATGCCTTTTTGGGCATCGTTTCCCGCGCCAATTATGTCGACTTTTCAAATTCTTTGCACATTGGCCCCTGGTCTTTTGGGAAATTCGAGCTCGCCCCCGTGTCTATAAATACGAGGAAACTTCCTCATTCCTCACTTTTGCGCTTCCAGCTTTCCGAGTAATTTTCCGGCGAACGGTCTTCTTGCTTCCGGCGATTCTTCGGGCGCTCCTTAAGGTAGATTACTCGTTTTCCTTCCCTTTCTTCTTTTCTTCTCGGATTTTCGGCCACATACCCGAGCATTCCGGCGATTGTCGGGCTGACCTTAAGCTTTTGGACTTAAAAACCGAACACCCCCGACAATCAATTCACCATGTCCGAACACTCTTCGAGCCGGACAGCCTCGAACCGTAACTCGAGGAAGAAACCCATGACTGACGACCGGCCAATCCCCCAAATGACCCCCGTGATGAATTCATCGAGTTCCGGGGCGAGCTCTGTAGCTCGCCCGAGCAGTTGCGAACTCCTGGGCGAGGTTCGCACCAACTCCAGTGAGCAAGCTACTAATTCCGGCGAACAGGCCGAACTCCGCGAGCTCGGGGAGCAATTTGAGCGAACTACCGGGGGGCCGCTGCCCCGGACGAGATGGAGGTCGCCGGAGCACAGGAAGAGGTCGTCGAGACCGGCGACCAAACTAGCGAGCTGGCTCGCGAGATTGACGAGGAGGTCGGCGACGATGTGGGTACGGAGGTTACTCATGAGTACCTCCGGTTCATTAATTTTCCATTCCCTAAACTCCCTGAGTACCAAGTCCCTGCCGACGTCATCCATGATTTCGGATGGAGGGAGTATGTGGCAACCCATGCGGCGAGCTTCCCTCTGCCCCAGCGAGCTTCTCGCAAGGCTACTGGCAAGTCTGACCTCAAGGCGACCGAGGTGGAGAGCATTATCAGCGAGTTCGCTTTGCCGAAGATTCGAAAGATGCTCCGCATCCCTTTGGACATCTTCATGTATGCCCCCAAGGATAAGGAGCGTGCCGACCTCCCCCCTGCCAGACTCACCGCCATCAACGTTGATACCCTGAAGGTCGGGCTCACTTTGCCCCTGCACCCCATCATTGGGCAATTCCTGATGGATACAAACCTCGCCGTAACGCAGCTAACCCCTAACGCATGGAGCAGCTTGCTGGCGGCGTTGACCATCTTTGGTCTTGAGGGTTATGAGAATCGGTTGAGCACGGCGGAGATCAGCGAGTTGTTCAATGTGACAGGTGAGGGAAGGGAAGGGATACTATTCCCTCCAAGCTCGCCCGATGGAGAAGTTCCTGGGGGACCTTCCCAACAAGGTTCGGGACTGGAAAGAACAGTTTTTCTTCATTGGCGGGGACTGGCGAGCTTCGAATGGACGTGGAGGGCGTATCCCTACTCCCGAGGAATATAGGGAGGCCAGCAGTAGGTGGCGTGCTTCGGTGTGCGTGCGTTGGATTAGATTTACTAATCTAATCTACCTTTTTTGTAGGTCTGAAGCGTCATAAGTCGAGCCGCGGGAAACCTGAGATTTCGGTCGGCTTTGAGTTCGTGCGGACTGTTTGCTGCTTGCGAGAGAAGAAAGATCGCGAGATCAAGCATCTGTGCCAGCATCACTGCCGTAGGCTCGCCAGTCTCATTACCTCGCCCCACCACCTCGCTGCTCAAGGTTTTAACCCTCACAATTTCGGTCTTAGTAGCTCGCCACTTTGTAAGTGGAGCTCGCCGGGTTGCTAATCCCATATCTTTATTTTACAGGCGCAGGTCCCACTGCCGAGCTTCCTCCCATTGACGTCCCTGAGGCTTACCACTTCTTAGCTCGCCAACTGAAAATGGGCAAACCTCGCCCGGGTAGGAAAGGTATCTCGTCTGGGGCGGTGTTGGACGCGACCAAGAGGCTGGAGGTCGCCAGGCCACGGACAAAGCCGGGGGTTCCAGCTCGCAGAGGACCTCGGCACCTCCACCTACGAAGGAGAAGGTCGCCCCCACAAAGAAAGGTCTGGAGCGAGGTTCCGGACCCGAGCGGGGTTCTCAGCCTCCACCTCACCAAACCAAGCGAGCTCTTCATCGGGCAGATGGCTCCCGGGTGAGTGAGGACGAAGCTAGCTCCAATAAGCGGTCTCGGGTTGGTCTCCGGGATGAGGAGTTTGAGCACAGCGACCGAGGTGGCTCCGGGTCGACTCAAGGAGGATCAGGGCGAGCTCTCGTGCCTCACTCTACTCCTGCGCCTCCAACTCCTCAAAGCGCGCCCCCGCCGTCTCCCTACGGGGTCCCTATTCGGGATGATACCTTTTTTGGGCTCAATCCTGATAGGTTCGGGTAAGAGGGCGAGCTCCTTTTTGAAGTTGGAAGCCATTTGATTTTCTTGACAACTTTCCAAGATTTTTACTAACTCTTCGAACGTTTGCAGGTATGTCCCGGCCGAGCTCCCGCACCGGCCTGAGTCCCTCCACACCGCCGAGAGGTGTAAGGCCTTGACCTCGCCGAGGGACCTTCCTGAGGGGGCAGCTCGCCGAATCTTCACCGAAGCCTCCAAATATCTCTCTGTCTTAGAGCTCGCAATGATAGAGAGGCAGAAGCCCTCCGACAAGGCGAGGTTGGCGATGCACTATGCCTGTGCAGCTATGGCGGCCGCCCAGCTTGTCACTGATGAAGTCACCACCGCTGACAAAGCTCGCCACGATGCGAAGAAGCTGCGCAACAAGGTTGGGGACGAGCGGAAGAAGGTTGTCGAAGAGCTCGCCGGGATGGAGGCTAAGGTGAAAGCCTCGCTGGAGGCGGAACAAATTGCCATAAAAAAGATGGAAAAAATTCAAGCCGACTTCCACCGTCAGCAGGCCGAGCTCGAGCAAGCTCGCCAAAAACTCGCCTCCCGAGAAGAGGAGCTCGCCCGGGCCCGGGATGAAATGAAAATTCTCCGGGAGCAAAACCAGGGGAACTCGGCGGAGTGTACAAAGCTCCGTGCAGAGGTCGCCGCGAAGGTCCTGGAGGTCGCCGAGCTCAGGAACCGCTCCGATGCCACCATCACGCCGGAGGAGCTGGAGCTCGCCAAGGTGGTCGCCACCGACCGGGGCTACGTCCTGTACTTCACCGAGGTTATCCGCTCCTTCCAATAGGTGCGGATAAACAATGACAGCGAGTGGGAGGCCTTGGTGAGCGAGTTCGACGATTGCCTGTCTAAGGCCAAGATTCCCCCCGGCACGGAGCTAAACATAGGGGACCTCGCCGGCTATGGGATCAACCTCGATGCTGCTCGTAAAAAATTCAACATCATCCAGACGCACGAGATCCTGACTGCCGAGGTCGCCCAAAATGCTGAGGCCGAGGTTCGAACCCCGCCCACCATGGAGCAGATGCAGGAGGCTCTTGGGGATACAATGCTCAACATCAGCGAGCTCGACACCAGTGGGCACACTGGGAACATCACTTCGGATGCCGAGCTCGCCCTCCCGACTGGTCAGGTCACCGCTCACTCCACCGAGGTTCCCTCCGATGCCCCCGCAGCTCCGAAGACTTGAGCTTTTTCCCGTTTCCTCAGATTAGTTTTTTATTTTCCAAGTTGTAGTAGTTCGCAGGGTTACGGAGCTCGCACAAAAGGAGCTCCGTTTTTGCAGCTTTTTGTTTTTGAGTAAGTAGTTAGAGCTTGCCGGGCTTTGTATAGCTCGCCCAGAAGGAGCATACTTTTGTACTTCAAAGATGGCCAGCTGGTCTGCCTTTGTGGCCAGCACCACTTCGAACACTTAGGAATTTTCAAGTGTTTTTGTCTTGAAAATTTCCTAAGTGTCTTTTGAATAGAAAGTGAGTCATTTTTTGTCCAACTCTTCGTACTTTCGTTTTCGCGCTTTATGTTATAATTTTCAAATAGCTCGTTTTTTTTTATTTTACGGGTACTTAACTGTTCGTCTTACTCTACTTTGAGAAGTGAATCATTCGTTTTACGTCACTTACGACTACGAATCGTACCTCCGTTTTGATAGCACATATTCTTCGTCTTACACCACTTAAGGCCGCGAATCGCTCGTCTTAAACCACTTGGGGTAGCGAATTGTGCTTTGTTTAATTCAAGTCGGGCAGGTGGTACTTGGTGACCCTTTAGGAAGGGTACCTTCGCGACCTTGGGCACTTCGGCCTTTGCCTACGAGCATTTTGATTATAACGTTTGAGACCTTGGTCCTTGCGCATTACGGAGTTTTCTGGTACTTGGCGAGCTGAGGCTGGCGAACTTTCTTGAGTAGTGGGCGACCTGGGGTAGCTCGCCTAGTTGGCGAGCTACGCAGGTCCGGACACTTGGCAAATTTTGTGATCTCAACAAATTTTCTAACTTTTCATAGCAACGTAATTTACATCGGTTGCTATCAACACTTTTGATGCGAACCTTCGACTAGTCTATTACAGGATTCTAGTCTATTGATAGAACTTTTTCAGATGCGCCGCACTCCAGGTGTATGATGAGGCTTTGCCTTCTGCGTCTTCGAGGTCATAAGTGCAGTTCGGCCAGGCTGCAGTGACTCGGAACGGTCCTTCCCAGTTTGACCCGAATACACCATGTGGGGCCATCAACTTCTTTTTTAGGACCAGGTCTCCGACCTTGAACTTTCGGTCGCGGACTTGGGAGTTGTAGTACTTTTCTGCTCTACGCTTGTAGGTGGCGTTTTTCATTTCTGACGAAGCTCTGGTCTCTTCGATCAGATCTTTCTCTACTGCCAAGGCTTCGTCATTCTTTTCTTCGTCATATCCCACCACCTTCCAAGTCTTGTTTTGGACTTCGATCGGGACTACGGCTTCAGTCCCGAAGGCTAGGGCAAACGGGGTCTCTCCGGTGTTGGCTCTATAGGAAGTTCTGTAGGACCACAGGACCTCCGGGAGTTCGTTTGCCCAGCTCCCTTTCTTTTCCTCGAGGTAGAGCTTCAATATGTGTTTCAGGATTTTGTTTACCGTCTCGACTTGGCCATTCGACTGTGGGTGGTAAGGAGTTGAGTAGTGCTTCTTGATGTTCCATGAACTGCAGAAGTCTCTCAACTTTTGACCGTCGAACTGCCTTCCGTTATCTGTGATGATCGACTGCGGAAGTCCGAACCTGCAGATCAGGTTCTTCTATATGAAGCCGATCATTCTTTCTTGCGTTATGATTGTGAGAGCTTCGGCCTCAGCCCACTTAGTGTAGTAGTCTACTGCTACAACATCAAACTTTACACCGCCTCTACCAGGTGGAAATTGGCCGATCAAGTCGATACCCCATTTCGCGAAAGGCCATGGGCTGAAAACCGACTTCAGCTGGTTGGCTGGGGAGTGGATATTAGGTGCGAAAAGTTGACACTTTCGGCACCTTCGTGCGAAGCTGATGGCATCCTTGCGAAGAGTGGGCCAATAGTACCCCTGCCTGATCGTCTTGTATGCCAATGCTTGCCCCCCCAGCGTGACTCCCACAAATTCCGTCGTGGATTTCTTCTAACACTTCGAACCCCTGTTTTTTGGTTAGGTACTTGAGCAGAGGTAGAGAGAATCCACGTTTGTAGAGTTGGCCATCCAGCAGCGTATATCTGGCAGCTTACTTTACTAGCCGGCTAGCTTCACAGGCATCCACGGGGGTTGTCCCGTCTTTTAAGTATTTTTGGATTGGAGTGCACCAATCTTCACCATCTTCACTGTCCACCTACCCCCCACTCGAGGTCTGATTTATTTTGTAATCGGACGTCGAGGGGTTTTTCAGCGTGGTGATTACAACCTCCGTGAATTCGGCCTCGCCGTCACTGGTAGCTAGCAGAGGCTAAGGCATCTGCTTGTGTGTTTTCTAGTCGCGGTATCTGATTGATGTAGACCTGCGTGAACATCGAAATTAGATGCGCGGCTATCTTCTGGTAGGTCATCATCTGCGGGTCTTTTGCCTCATATTTCCCCCGGACTTGAGATATTATTAGCTGGGAATCTCCGAAAACTTGAAGATTGGTTGCCCCCACAGCTAATGATAGCCTAAGTCCTGCTATCAATGCTTCATACTCCGCCTCGTTGTTGGTTGCTCGAAAGTCGAACTGGATTGCGGAGGTGAAGACTTGTCTGTCCGGGCTGATCAGGACTACGCCGGTGCCTGCTGCTACGCTGGTTGATGATCCGTCAACGTAGAGATGCCACGGAGCTATACGTCCCCTCGTCGGATCTTGTGGGAAAGTTAGCTCGACAATGAAGTTGGCAAGTGCTTGTCCCTTGATCGTTGTTCGGGGTAGGTTATACCGTATTGGCTGATCTCTAGTGACCATTTCAGCAGGCATCCGGCGGTGTTTGGGCGTTGTAGTATTTGACGTAGTGGGAACGTCGTCAGCAATTCTACTGGGTGGTCAAAGAAGTAAGGCCTCAATTTTCTAACACTTATCACCAGTGCATAAGCCAGCTTCTCTGTTGGGGTGTATCGCAACTCAGCTTCGTGTAAGACTTGGCTTACATAGTACACTGGTAGGTGTGTCTTCGCCTCTTCTCGGACCAGGATGGAGCTGATGGCCACCTCCGACGTGGCTAGGTATAGATACAGCTTCTCTCCAGGTATTGGCTTTGGCAGGACCTGCGTATCTGTCAGGTATGTTTTGATGTCTTCGAAGGCTCGCTGGCATTCACTTGTCCACACGAAGTGGTTTTTGAGGTGGAGCTTGTTAGCTTTGACCGCCTCTTTGTACCTCCGTGTGCTTGCCTTAATTGCCTCGAAGAACGGACGATTTCGGTCACCGGACCTGGAGATGAATCTGTTCAGAGCTGCCATGCACCCAGTCAGTCTTTGGATTTTCTGGACGGAATCGGGCACACCCATCTCGATTATACATTGGACCTGCGTCGGGTTGACCTCGATTCCGCGTTGGCTAACTAGGTGTCCCAGGAACTTTCCAGAGTGTACGCCGAAGCTGATCTTCTTGGGGTTTAATTTCATGTTGTAGTAGCGCAGTATGTCGAAGGTCTGTTTTAGGTGGTCTAGGTGGTCCTCCTTTCTCAGACTCTTGACAACTATGTCATCTACGTACACCTCCATGGACTCGCCAATGTGTTGGTCGAACATTTTATTCACCAACCTTTGGTAGGTTGCTCCGGCGTTGATGAGTCCGAACGGCATCCTTTCCCAGCAGTACATGTTTTTGTTGGTGTAGAATGTCGTATGTTCCTGGTCATCTGGGTGCAAAGCTATCTGGTGATAGCCCGCAAAAGCATCCATGAATGTCATCATCTCATGGCCTGCGGTGCTATCTACCAGCTGATCAATGTGAGGCAGTGGGAAGTTGTCCTTCGGGCATGCTTTGTTCAGGTCCGTGAAATCGATGCATAGCCTCCACGTCCCGTTGTGTTTCTTTACCAGAACGGGGTTTGCGACCCACTGCGGACACAAAGCCTCCTTGATCAGTTTGTTGTCTAACAACTTCCCCACCTCAACTTTTAGAGTTGCGTACTTGTCTGGCCCATACTTCCTTCGCTTTTGACGGACGGGTCTCCTCGTCGGATCTATGTTAAGTCTGTGGCAAGCATGTTCCAACGGGATTCCCGTCATGTCTTCGTGGGACCAGGCGAATACATTCAGGTTGGACATAAAAAACAGCTCCATCCTTGACCGGTACGGTTCAGGTAACTCAGAACCAATGAAAAGTTCTAAGTCCCTTTCCGGGTCCACCGGGAGTGCCGTCAATTCTTCCATGGGAGTGGCTTTCCTCTTTTGACTTTTCCACCTCGGGTCGCTGATGAACTCGTCCCACTCATCTTGTGACATCTGCGCAGGCTCATGATCTATGCGCGGTTCGAGGTCATAGGGTTGGCTTCCAGCTTGGGCGGGTTCATCAACTGTCAGTACCTCCGGTGGTTTGTCAACCTGGGATGGTGCGGTGACCTGGGGAGTTGGGTCAACGTCTATTGGTGTTGGTTCTTGACCTCCCGCAGGTCCTCCACCTTGGGCTTCATCAACCACCTCCATGGGAGCAGGTTGTTGTTCCTGCACAGGTCCCGACACTTGCGCAGGTCCCAACACTTGGGTTTCTTCCAATTCCTCCATTGGTGCCGGTTGTGTGTCTTGCACAGGTCCTGTGCCTTGGTCTATTTCCGACAAATCGCCTACCTCCATCATCTCAGTTTCGACTGAGATGACGTCTAGGATGTTTGGCTCGTCTACTGGAATCTGTACATCCTCTTCAAGGATGTGGACCTGCGTAACAGATTTTTTGACCCGGCCATCTTTGATTTGGAGCGAATATTCTCGGGCCTTTTTCTGGTCACCCTTTATAGTTCCGGCACCTTTTGGAGTTTGGGAATTTCAAACAGTAGTAGTAGGTCGAACACGCCACTTTGAATTTATTAATAAACGGGCGGCCAAGGAACCCGTTGTAGGAGGACTGCTGGTCGACAACTAGGAAATCTATGAGCCTAGTCAGCCTCCTTTCGGGGTCCTCAGCCGATACAAGCTGGACGCTCAACCTGATACTGCCTAGGGGGACGGTTACAGCTTCTCCGAACCCCACTATCCTAGCATTGCTAGGTTCTAGATACGACTCAAAATCACCTAAGGCATCTAAGGTGGATTTGAAGAGAATGTTGGTGAATGCGCCGGTGTCCACAAGTAGTCTGTGAACTCGGACGTTCATGATGTTGGCGATTATCACCAACGAGTCGTTGTGGGGCGTCAGTACCCCCTCCAGGTCCGCTGAGGAAAATGTCAGCTCATCAGTAAGCTGTGCGACGAACCTGGGGCCGGAGCTGCCTTCCTGGACCTGGTTTATGGCCCGAATTTTTGCCTTCCTTTTTCTTTTGGACATGGAGGATCCCCAGTCCTGGAGACCTCCGGCAGTTCCGATTTCCTCCTCGAGAACCAAGAGTTCTCGGGTGGGCTCCATGTTTTGCTGAGGCTGGGGAGGTGCCCTCCGTCTGTTCTGGGGACCTGGTTGGTCCGCTTCTTCATCCTCATCATCGGAGGTAGCTCTCCTCTCGAACCTTAGCCTCTTAGCTGGGGCCTTCTTCATGAACTCGGCCAGCTTCCCATCCTCATAAAATTTCCAGAGTTGTTTGAGGAGGTCCCGGCATTCGCTGGTGAAGTGGCCAATGGACTGGTGGTAGGCACAGAATTTGTTGGGGTTGAGCTTCGTGCGGTCCTGACGGATCCTCCTGGGCTCCTCCAACATGGCCTTGCTCTTGACCTCAGTGAAGACCTGGTCGACGGAGACAGTTAGGACCTGGTTGAGCTTTTCTTTGAGCTCGTCCCCGTCCCCAAAAGCTTTCAAGTTACGGGGAGCTTTGTAGGTGCCCCCAGACTTCTTCCCATACTGCCTCCTCTCTTCAAAGGCACCCACCTCCTTCTGGAGAGCTTCCTGCATGGTCGCGAACACCCCCGCCTTGCGGCGGAATTCGGTGTAAGTGTTTGGACATGCGAGGTGCATTTCCTTCCAGAGGTCGGTGCCTTTTCTGAGGCCGGCCATCGCTGCGACGACTTTGGTGTCTTCACTGACCGGCTCGCCTTCCAGCAGTTCTTGTCGAACCTTTCCAGGTACTGCTGATCGGTCTCACTCTCGCCTTGGTGGATGTTGGCGAGACGGTGTTTCTGGGTAAGGTAGGACGCTAACCCGGAGAAGTGGGCCAAGAACTCCCGCGAGAGTTGGCCAAATGAGCAGATTGACCCCGGGACGAGTGATGAGAACCAGCGGTGGGCTCGGTCCCCTAGGGTCAGCGGGAAGTTCCGGCATTGTGTAGAGTCGGTGGCGCCCACTGAAATCATAAAGTCCGCGTACTTGGCCAGGTGGACTTTCGGGTCGGATTCGCCCTCGTACGCGGACATCACCGGAAATTGTATTTTTTTCTGGACCGGTGCTCGGAGGATGGCGGGTGCCAATGGGGAGGTGGGGAGAGTCGTGGCGTCAGGTCCGCCAGACTTGGCCGCTACTTGTGCTTGTAGCATTTCGACGGCCTTTTTCAGCGAGGCCAGCTCGTCATCGCGGGTCACCTCCGGCGGAGGTTGCTCGAAGGTCGTGCGTCTCGTGGACGCACGTCCCCGAGGTGCCTCACTCTGGGGTGACCTCTCAGTGACGGGCTGGAATTGGCGTCCTCCATGGGGGCCCAACCTGTCGGTGGCGGGCCTTCTCAATCGTTCATGGGCGGACCTGCGAGGCTGCAGGTCCGAGTCTCCCCCGTGGGACGTGACCGGGGCGGCTGTTCGTTCGTTTTCTCCGCACCTGGGTCCCAATCTGCCTTGGAGGACCTCCCTCCTCGTTGATGGGTGGGTGTCAGACGCCTCGGTGTAGGCCGAAGCTCGCCCGGTGTATGGGGCGGACTCCTCCACCACCTTGGCTTTTTCGGCCCGTTCTCGGTGTTGGCGGGCTTGGGCCGAGCTCGCCTCCTGCTCGGTGGGGAGAGTGATGTACTCCCCCCGGGTCTGGGTGCCCTGAGTGGGCCTCGCCTGCTCCCGATTCTCGGCTGGAGCTCGCCTGGGTACTAGGGCGAGCTCGCCGTTCTGCCTCTGCTGCAACCTCTGCAAGGTTGCGATGGTGCGCTGGAGTTCGTCGGGGTTGCTGGCCAGGTCCCTCAGGGCAGTGCTCAAGTCTTCCTGGGTCACTACAACTCGCGGAGGTCGCGGAGCTGCAGTGCTTTTCTGGGGAGGTCGGCGCGAGGTCTCCACCACCTGGCGCGAGGTCTCCACCTCGGTCTGGTCCTGGTCGCCCCCCTTCGACTTTCCGGCAGTTGCGGAGGTCTGTCCCTTAGCCATTTTTGGGTTTTGGAGGGGGTAACTTGCAGCAGGTCGCCGAGGTAGCTGGGGTAAGTCGCCGAGCTCACCGAGGTCACGGTCTCCGGCCAGGTTGGTTTTTGTTTGAGTTTTCTTCTAGCCTCGCGTGAGACGAATTATCCGAAATTCGGTTTATTCGTGTACACGCGCGCGTTTAAAAATTTTTTCCGGGCAGAATTTGGGAGATCCGGAAATTTAGATTTTCGTCCAGAAATTTGGGTTTTCGTTCGAAGGAATGAATATGTGTGTGTATCTTCAAGTGTTCTTGAATTTTATCAAGAACACCTTCAAATCTTCAAACCCTTAACTTTTTGTTCTTGAAAATTTTTAATTTTTCAGATTCGGGAAACGGCCCACCCTCCTTCTAGCGCCAAATTGTCGATAGAATTTATTAACCGTGTTTGTTTATGTGGTCATTTGCATCATTTAATTCTACCAAACAATAATCTATGAATTTAGGAGGGTTTTGTGTTCTCGGATAATGTAGAAAGAGAGAGTGAAGAGTTTAGAGAGAGAAAGTCAAGTGTAGGAAATGTATTAATTGTGTAATAGTTACAAGAGAGGTCTTATTTATAGACACGCGAGTGTGAGACGGCACCTTACGAGCCTATATGGCTTCCGGTGTTGACGAGGGTTCCTTACCCTCGCCTTGGTCCCTCACACTGCTTCCCATGTCGTGCCTCGTCCTACTACTATGCTTTAGACTAGATGGGCCTCATTAAAAACCTCGCCGTAAACCACCCTTGTGGATAAACCGGACGGAGGGAAAAAGAGCGCAACCATCGAGGTCCTACGGGCTACGGGGCGAGCTCTTGGGCGAGCTCCTGTGTCTTTGTGCCCCCAGGATCATACGGTAATGAGTGATGCTCGAGACCTCGGCGAGCTCCCTCGCAGACCTCTCTTCCCGGGTAAGGCCAAGCGTCCAGGCGAGCTTCCTCTTCAGCAAGTAGGCTGAGGTCGGCACCCTGACTCTCTGGGGCACCTTGGCGACCTTCTCACCTTCGGACTAGGCAACCCCTTAATCAATCTCCGGTAGCTCGCACATCAACACATCTGTTTCCAAATACTAACAGTGAATCTGAATCCTGCATCTTCGTCTGCAAATACTAACAGTGAATCTGTATCCTTTAACAATTAGATGATGTTCCAGTGGAGACGTAAAATTTGAAGCCCCGCCATATCAAGGTTTATCATTTATGCACTATCAGAACTAAGTAAAGGAGAACTTATGAAGAAATAAAGCCCCCCATTCAAGAAAATTCAGCCTGAGGTCAACATTATCTGATAAATACGAAAAAGTAGCATGTGGAATGTGATGTTCAACTGCTAAAGGCAACTACGTATAGTCCAGGCTTGTAAGAACATGACATCTTCTTCTTACCTTTCTGTATTAAATATTAAATTCACCAGAATTACATCTTTGATAGCTTACATTAATCAACCCGACTTATGTTTGAACTTTATGGCTTTGATTTCCAAAAGTCAGGTTCAAAGATGAGAGCTTGACAAGGAGTCAAGTGATTCAACTATTTATGAGGAAAAGGTTCACCTAAATACCAGATCAATATGTATTAGTTTTCCTTTTCTCTTACGTTCCAAGCATTTAGTCTAAAACATGGTCAATTAGTCTTCCAACAAGACATAAGTTCTTGCTAATCTATCAATGAGTGATCTGAGTTCTACTTAACTTGGCACTAATAGATTTAATAGGGAAAGCTTCACTTACTGCTTCTATTTTTAGTCTTCATGATGCTTAACACTGCGCTCTATGGATGAAATCAGCAGAACTTCTGCAAATTTTTTCAATAAAAATAAAATTTCAGACCTAAACAAAATTAGATTTAAATCTACTCTAAAATTCAACAGTTTTACCTCTTTTGAAGCCAGTCGCTCTTGCTCTGAATGGACCTGGAAATGCAGCTTATCCATAGCCAAATTTTAAGTTCTGTGTGAGGTTAGAAACTATGGGAGGATTGCTTTAGAGGCAATTAGACACATTCAAGAAAGGAAGGCCAAACAATATACAAGCAGTAAATGTGGAAGGTAAATTTCAGTAGTGCCATTATATACATGATTCTACACCAAGAAAAAGAGCAACTCATTCCGTAAAGAGAACTGGTAAAAAGAAGTCTCAAGAGTAATCTCAATACAAATATACATAACCAATTAAGTGTTGAATACAATGGATCTAGGGAAACTGCAAGCGGGAACATTTATGTTAGAGCACTTGATTCTGATTTTTTTTATTCTTCATTCAGAAGGTCTGTACCCCTCTCACTGTATCTGTTAACATGTGCCATGCTCGTTGCATATTATGAATGTAATGAATGCCAACCTGTCGCTCTGAACAAAATGGAGCACGGGGTCTGATATACATAACTATTTACAGAGAAATAGCATAACAAAATGGCCAATCTGCAGGTTTCTATCAGCAGGCATCATAGCGTCTAGAATGAGAATGCAGAGTACAACCTTCAGTACTCATCACCAAGTTTGGTTGTACCATTGTGTTAGATGATGCGTATGGTTGAGAAAAATCAGCATTGAGGCCCACACGATAATTACATGTTGATGTCTTTTTTACCGTTGTATCCCCTCTAATGCAGCTGACATTAAGGCTGATGCCTCTTCGAGTGTTCTATTCTTTTGCACTGTGTTAAAGGCTTCAATCACATCCCCTTCCTCCCAATTGTCGAATTCCTCAATTCCAACTCCACACTCTAGTCCAGCATTTACCTGTCACATTGCAGAACATGGAAAAAAGACGACTTAGAGAAACAAGGGGCGTTTGCTATATTTTGCCTTCTTTAATTTCCATGCATATTAGTGATGTTTATATCAGTAAGATGCATGATCCCATCACGAAAAAGAAAGATAGGGAAAGAGAAGAGATGGTGCTCATCATATATTTAAAAATAAATAAACTAACAAATTAGAGAACACCTGCTCTTGCTATCTTACCTCTCAGGGCCTTCCAAATTATATACTTTAGACATGCAAAAGTCAAGTTACCCTATAGTTTCCATAAATTTTGGGATGTGTTATAGAGAAAGAAAAAAAGAAAGAGAAGCTACGTGCTCCGTTGGCACAAAAATCTTGTAGTGAGAGAAAATGATGAAGCTATATATAACTGAACAATAAGGAACCACTGATTATATTGTAGAATAGCCAGGAATATTTTAAACATTCCTACTATCACGTGGTTCAAACTTTTTATTGGTGAAAAGGAGATGAAAAACAATCAGAAAACCACCTCTTTCACCATCTCTTTGACACGTCGTAATGAACCAAGCACATCGACATGAACTTCTTTGCCTTTTCTCAGCACACGAATTCCACAGTCTTTCACAAGTTTTCCCTCGGTTACCATGCATCCAGCAACACGCCCACTGCCACTACTAAATACAGCCCTTACGTCTGCCATACCTATTGGCACTTGTTCCTACAATTGCAAGAATGATGAGTATCAACATTGGCGCTTCTTTCCTAGTATGTTGTCTAATGAATTCTACCTATGCAGGGAAATTTGAGAATATAAAGTTTATAATGGCCATCAGGCCTTGTTTGGATTTAGAAGGGAAACTAATCATTTTTATTTATTTAGTTGCAAGAATTTATACTGTAGTGCCTAATTCAGCTATATTAGAAATAGAATTCCTCCAAAGCAAGACAAATTATATTCAAAATGTGGATATTTTGGGAGTTTTAAGTTATTCGTACACTTTACAAACAACAAAAATCATACATCACACATGTGTTACCTCGACTGGATCTAGAAGTCCCTCCATTGCTTTCCGAACATCGTCAATAAGATCATAGATAACTTTATATTCCCGAATTTCAACACCTTTGTTTTCTGCATAAGTCTTCACTGAGCCAGGTGTTTTAGCATTAAAGCAAAAAATAATTGCTTTACTTGCAACTGCAAGGTCTACGTCACTGGTGCTCACATCCCCAGTTGCTTGCAGAAGGAACTTCAGACTGATGTTATCTTGTGGAAGAACCTGCAGAGCTTGTCTGACAGCCTCAATTGCTCCCTAGCCAATAAGAATAAGTTTTTGAATTTATTCATCAGAATGTACAATCATCACAACTTTTATCACTGCAAAACTGGAATTGATTATAGAAGGAATTAACGATGCATTATTACATTTTCCAATAACATTTGGGACTTACTCAAGGTCTCTGAAGCCACATGAACTAAAAAAACAACACAGAGTAGTGAATATAAAGGTCTACCATAATTCTAGGGAAGTAAATAAATAATCACATTCCAGATAATTAGCATTTCTCCAGAAAAAGATATGATATATCCAAGAGATTGTATCCATTCCAAAGACAGAGTCTTAGGTCATTCAGAATTAAAATATTCTAGCTTAAGGATATTCTCTAAAACCATTAATATTACCCAATTTGGGCTTGTCCTACTATTTAAAATTGGGTCGCATGCTTCCGTCAATTTTGGGTTTGATAGTGATCCAAGTTGTTTTCTTTGAGTTAACTACATGGGCAAGTACTTTTTCAAGTATGTTGTGGGCCAAGCGTTTCCTTCTAAATCTTTGTGATTAGTTCTAGTTGGGGCTTTTTTTAGGCTCGACTTTGAGCAAAAAAAAAAAAATCATTGTATTTCATTTCCTTCCTTGGGCCGGGATGCGGCCCCTCCTATTTTTCTTTTCTTTATGATACTAAAACACCAATTTAGCTACAAGCCTACAACCCCTAACATTTCACAAATGCAAACAAATCAAAGTTTCCAATACAAAGTTCTAATAAATGGTCTTGGTACAAAGAAATCCATCCGTTCTCCTACATTTCAATATCAACTTGAACTACAGGGGAGACTAGTCAACCCCTTAAACTGCTTATCAAACATCAAAGCCTAATGAACACAAGCACTTAATGCATTTATACAGAGGGTGGCCTTCTATATCTAGGACATATCATAAGTGTCTGCATCAGGATGATGCAAACCTTTAAGACTGACACACATAGACATAATTACTAATAAAACGTTTGATGATTATATCATTTAGCATTAATATGATCAGGTAAGCTAACCTCTAAACAATAAGGTCTTCTAGAGTGAGTTGCGTCCAGTTTAGAATTAGTTATTGGAATCAAGTCATAAAATAAAGATACAAAAATATGCATACGCACCAATTGCATAATTTAGTTTTACCATTAGTGACATTCAATCTTCATTATTTTATTATAATCATGTGGTGTAATTAAAAAAAAGGATCTCAAAACTTTAGTTAATAAATTGTTGCAGTAAATTAGAAATTCTCACACCATATAAAGCTATTGCATCCTAGGCATGCGTGCCACAAGATTTAAAATAGGGTTTCAGAGAATGTTTGATAGCCTACCTGAACATCAACTTTCAGTATAATATTAAGTTGGTGCAGATCTAATCCAGCATTCTTTCCTGATGAAACAGCATAAGCTAAAGTAGAAAGCGTAATCTTCCCATCCCCAGCTTTTTCCGTAATACGTTCATTTCTCAAAGATTCTTCCCGTGACTCTGCCTTTGCTCGAGCTATATCGAGTGAACTGACAACCTCAAACTCATCACCAGCTAAAGGAACATTATTTAATCCAAGGACCTGCCAAATCATGCAGAAGCAATATGATTATCAAGAATCTGAAACATTCATAAGCATTAAAGATTAAAAAAATGTGGGACAGGTACATGTGCATAGAATGAGTGAGTTAGAACTTTAGCAAAGAGGATCTCAAGATTATCCAACTAGAACCTAAAATACATCAATAACCAATTCAATTCTACCAGAATATGAAAAGCATATGATATATCTTCCATGGAGAACATGGTAAAGTAATATAAAACCTTCTGATAAGAGTAAATCGAAGTGTTCTATTACTGTCTAAATGGTATAAGGAAAAAAAAAGTTTGGAAAAATTAAGTAGTGGCAAAGGATTAAATATGAAATAGAACTGAATCAAGCTCAACAAAGGACAGAGGGGGAAAACACCACAAGCAAACTTGTGGAAAGAGAACGTGACAGTATTCAAGTGATAAATGCCCAAAATAGTAAGTTGTTTAACATGAAGCTATTAGAGTTCTCAAGTTGAAGATTAGAAGGAAATTGAACTTCAAATGAAGGATCCCTAATCGAATTACTGGAAAATCTATAATAAACAAGCATGCTATATCTCAATGTGTTGTTATAATGTGCATCGATAATCAAGAATTCAAGATCACAAAATCAAGACACATATTTAACTAGACATATGTACCTGTACTGGAATAGAAGGCCCAGCTTCATTAACCCGTTGTCCTTTGTCATCAAATAAAGCCCGCACCTAGTATCACAAATGACAAAATTCTGAGACCAGCAATAAATTACAAAACTTTCCAAGATGTTCAAACTAATAGACAAACCTTTCCAAAAGCTTCACCACAAACTATAACATCTCCTCTTTTGAG
Source organism: Prunella vulgaris (assembly GCA_026898435.1). Lineage (NCBI taxonomy): Eukaryota > Viridiplantae > Streptophyta > Magnoliopsida > Lamiales > Lamiaceae > Prunella > Prunella vulgaris. Next base: position 3,024,228 of record JAPKLY010000007.1, on the reverse strand, counting down.
AGTTCCATTTTGCACAATGAATGTGGCTACAGGTCCCTTCGATTTATCTAGACCAGCTTCAATGACTGTTCCTTTAGCATTCCTATTCGGATTAGCCTTCAGTTCTTGCAACTTCAACGGAAAAAAAATGTAAATTCAGAACCAACAGAGGCAAGCGAAAACCAATGCAGACAACTAATTCAATATAAAGTTTTTCTAACTTATCGAATAATAAAAATATAACATTTCTGAAAATCATAGACTCCCATTAAAGGAAAAATCAAAGGTGAGTCTAGTGAAAGTGAACATGAGATAATATTCCAATGGGTATGGAATGTTAACCAAGTGTGTATTCATGCTAACATGTAATCAGTGCAGGACCATATGTAAGGTGCGTGAAATTAAAGCAGTAAAACATTTCAAAATCGGAATGGTGCTTAAGTTGAAAGCTAGGAGCCAGAACATTCTGCCTAAAAGTACAACATCATAATTACCTCGGCAACAAGCATGATGGTTTCCAGCAGCTCGTCAACATTCTCCCCTTTGAGAGCACTTATCTGTTTCGAAAATTCAGCAACAGGTTTAGCATCCCAGAAAGAAGAACATTTTGTGTGTGTGAGTGTCTTTTCTTTTTTCTCTTCCTAGGTTTGGGAGGTTGGGGTGGGGATGAGATTAGATGAAGAGATTTCAGTTTGTCACCTTAACCATTGGGGTGTCACCGCCCCAATCTTCAGGCATCAAACCAATTGATGAAAGTTCTTGCATGACTCGATCTGGATTTGCTCCATCCTTATCTATCTACAATGATGGGATAATTGAAATTTAATCGGAGTTTTCTAAACCAACAAGAAGCTATATATAGAATACAAACATCAGTACCAAAATACCTTATTTACAGCTATAACAATTGGTACTCCTGCTGACCTAGCATGGGCAATGGCCTCACTTGTTTGAGGTCGGATCCCATCATCAGCTGCAACTACAATGACAGCAATGTCTGTCACTCTAGCTCCACGTGCCCTCATGGCTCCAAATGCCTATGGGAATAATTTCAAATAAAAATGGAGTTTTAAGAAGCAAACAATTTCCCAGGATAGAGCCTATCACATTTTTGTTGATGTGTATACTGAGAGTTGAAGAATGAAAGTAAAAGCATAAGTTAGAAACAGAATTACTAATTACCTCATGTCCGGGAGTATCAAGAAAAACACATGTTTGTGGCTTTCCATCGATAGGTACTTGAACTTTATAAGCTCCTATTCCTTGTGTGATCCCACCGGCTTCAGATTCTACCACCTAATAAGATAAGACTTGGATTCAGTTTCCAGGCAACTAGTTCTTTTAAGAGTATGTTTGGTTTAAAGGATAAAATTATCTATCCGCATGATTAAAAAACTTTGAGGTTGTATACCTTGGTCTTCCGTATATAATCCAAAAGTGTTGTCTGCAAATGGAGATAATCCAGTCAGGTAGCTTGTATAGATACAGTACTCTATTAAAACATAGACTAATTGAGAATGTAGTTACTGACCTTTCCATGATCAACATGGCCCATTATGGTTAGCACAGGAGGTCTATCTTCTAATTTGTCCAAGTCATCTTCATCAAGAATTTGCTTCTTTTTTGCCTTCTCCTCCACCCCAAAAGCTATAGCATCAATTACTTCCACATCATACTCTTTGCAGACCATCTTGACAATGTCTTTGCTTAGCTTTTGGACACCATCAGGCTTGATTCCCTTAGAGTACAAATATCCAAGTATTTCACCTTCACTGATGGCCAAGTTGTCGGCCAACTCCTCCGTGAGCATACCATCTTCCTCAATTTCCATAATTTCCGCTTTGACTGGTGCTGCATCTTTGGCTGCCTGAAGTCTGGCAGCCTTTCGGCTTGCTTTAGACCACTTTCTTCCTTTTCTGGCAGTAGCAGAACCTGGAATAGAAACATCAAGTTCAGATGTATCCTCATCTTGACTATCAAGCATACGCCTACGAGATACACCAGATGAGCCACTCTTCTTTCTGAAATCATCCCTGTATCTTCCAGGTGCAGGACTCTTCCCTGGTTTTGTTGGTGCTAAAACAGCTTGAGCAATAGCAGGATCAACTGCTGATTTCTTAGATGCAAACTTGTCAATTAGAATTGGTTTGCGTTCTTTAGACTTTGGGGCTGAATCAGTTTCATCAGATTCAACTGGCTTCACAGCTGCATTCACATCCTTCAAGATGACAGGTTTCTTTATAGGAGGAGAAGGAGGAGCTGCAGAGGGTTTTGCTTGTAACATCGGTTGAATCTTCTGCGGTGGCTGGGGAGGTCTAAGTGGAGCAACGCGCTGAGAGGGACCAGCCCCTCCTCCATCTGTTCTGGGTTCCTGCTTATCCACAGGTTTTGGCACAGAAGCCACTGGATTACCCTTGCGCCAAACGCTCTTAGTAGCCTTGGACTTGCTATTTGATTTTTCCACAGAACTAACCGGCTTACCATTTTTTTGGTTTGCTATTTCACTCACCAAGGGTTTATTTACCATCACACTCGGTTTCTTGCTTGTCTCTAGCTTCTCAGCCTTCTCCAACACCTCCCCTAGCGACTCAATCACCTTACTTGTCTCTTCCTCCGTATCACTACTCTTGTCATTGTCAGAATCCATCGAATTCAGATTAGGAAGCGGTTCAACCTTGGTACTTGACTTCAAAACTGGCTTGGGAGCTGCCTTCAAAAATGCATCATTCTTATTTTCCTTATTACCTCCGTAAGTAGAATCCAGAGACACCGAAGTCCCTTGTTCCGCAATGTAATCAGTTGTCACTGAATATTTACAAACACCAACATATCTCCACCGCTTGCTCCTTCGACTATTAACAGAGATGCTCCTAACTAAACAAATAGACCCATCAAAAGTACCAAAGGAACTCATATTCACGCTTCCCAAATTCGCTAGGGAAGCTAATGAAGCCATGCTCAATACTTATATACTCTGCACCATCTACAAAAAAAGTGCTCCAGCAAAAAATAGCATTTACCCGTATATTCCCTAAAGACAAAACAACATTTCAATCAGTAAAATTCACCGGTACGTTCATTCGCAGCGGAAGAAACTCATCGATCACATAACACACAACACTTTGAGGAAATTTAGAAGAAGAAACACTAAAATTGCAGAAACATGAGCAAAGATGAGCAGCAATACCTGCAAAATGTGGAACTTAATTCGTTGAAATATGAGTAATTTATGGTGTGGAGAGAGTTCAAAGTGATAAGAGGCGGAAATAGAGAGAAGAGAGCCGAGTGGTGTGGAGGTGAGAGGATGGGTTGGGTTATGCTTGTGTGTCAATTCCTCTGCCTGTCAATTTTTGCCATTTGCATGATAAGGCTGAATTCAGTTTGAATTATAAAAAAAGTGGGGAAAAAAGGGAAAAAATATTTTATTATAAAAAGAATAAATGTGTAATTTTTAAAATATTTGCATACGAGTGTATTTTTTGGTGTGCAAATTTTATCATTTTTGCTTTATCTTTCTTTATAATTTAAATAGAAAGTGTTTCTCATTTTATTTTATTTTGGGAAAATATACATTTTTGTCTTATAAGTTTCGTTAACTTTGGTTTTCGTCCTCTTAGGTTTTGAATTTTTATTTTCGTCCTTTAACTTATTAAAAATTACGGTTTTCGTCCTCCAACCGTCTATAACAAGTCACACAACCGGTAATACACAAGTAAAATTATTTTTTTTATTTTTTTAAGCGAAATACTGACGTGTTGGTATTTAGAGGGAATTAGGTCTTGGTGGATAAAATACATGATTAACCGTAAATTCTCTCCCAAATCAAAACCCTAGTCGATCAAATCTAGACATAGGGGGCTTGTGAGAATTAGAGTAAAAAGGAAAAAGATCTCCAAATCAAAACATCAAAAAGCCTAAATTCTTTTGAGTGCATACTCACTGTATGAAAAGGAAGAGGGATGTCTTCAAGAAACTCGTATGAATCAACGAGTTTCGAGCGCAATATTAAGTGTCATTGTGGTTTCGTTGCACGGTTTGTACATCATATTCAAAAATGAATCCGGACAGAAGATTCTATGGATGTAAGTATTGGACGGTATTTGAGAGATAATTTACGGTTAAAAATATATTTTGTCAATACCTAATTCCCTCCAAATACTCACATGTTAGTATTTTATTTAAAAAGAAGAAAGAAAAAATGGATTCACATGTGTATTACCGGTTGTATGACTGGTTATAGGCGGTTGGAGGACGAAACCCATAATTTTTTGTAAGTTAAAGGACGGAAACAAAAATTCAAAACATAAGAGGACGAAAACCATAATTTTTAATAAGTTAAAGGACGAAAACAAAAATTTAAAATTTAAGAGGACGAAAACCAAAGTCAACGAAACTTATATGACAAAAGTATGTATTTTCCCTTTAATTAAAAAAAAACTCTTGCACAATGTAATTTTTACGTAATATTTTAAACATGATTTTTAATGATATCATAGCTTAATCTAAAATAAAAATATTTGACAGCATACCTTATTCGTAAATAAAATATTATTTTTTTGTAAATTGTATACTAATACCAAAATTTTAATTTTGATAAAATAAATCATTATTTTGTTTATAATGCGAATTTTGACCAATTTAAAAAATATTATATTAAGTTATTTTAAAAAACAAATCTAAATTCAAAAAATTAAAAATCTAAGTATACTTTACACTTTAAAAAAATTAATCTTAAAAATGTGTAAACTAATAAATTTAAAGTAAATATATTTACTCTAAAACATATATTTGATTATATAAAAAAAATTAAATAATTCATTCACGTTAATTTTCTAGCTACCAAAAATTTTGATGAATTAAATTTCAAGTCATATATCAAATTGTTTGTTCACTAAACCCATCATTTTGATATATGATTTTTCTTTCGACTTTGTATGAAAATAATGCGATAATATAGTATTATGCCTATTAATTTTTAACTTTTTTTGGGCAAATAAAATAAATGAACCATATATCAAAATAGCAAACTTGTATTGATGAACAATTTAATATATAACTTGAGTTTCAATTCATGGGAAAATGATCGAATTTTAAATGTTGGAAAATTTAAATTTGTATACTTATAAGCAATTGGACTTAAAAAGACAAACAATTTAATTTATCACTAATCATTTGAATTGCCTAAAAATGGCATCAATGATGGGGGAAGACTGGTGAAGTTTAAACCACTGCCGCCCCCCCCCCCTCCCCAACCAATATGATGGGCAATATTGTAACTATTCAATATAAAAATTAATAAAAAATAATTTTAAATTGATATATATTTAAAGCATTATTTTTAAATTGGTACAAAATTTTGTATAATAGATTAAATATAAATTGAATAATAAATTTTTTTAATATATTGTACCAATTTAAAAATATTATTTTAAAATATATCATTTCGCAATTGTCCCAAATTAATAATATTTAAAAATATAATACACTTGATGGTCTAACAAAAATATATTCATCAATTTTAACTCGTATTATAGATGGTACTTGATTTTTGTTTTCAATTATGATTATTCTTGTATGCACCAGTTACACGGTGCAATTTAAGTTTATTTTTTAAAAATTACACAAAATACTATTGAAAAGTTACACATGTTATTACTGAAAAATGTATCTTTTATAGTGTAACTTTTTAGTAATAATTTGTGTAATTTTTTAGTAATAAATTGTGTAACTTTTTAAAAATGAACTTAAGTTGCACTGTGTAACTAGTGCACAGGAAACTTACTCTTTAAATGAATGAATCCTCCTGCAAGCCGGCTTTTCTATATATATATATATATATATATATGTATATATATCCACAACAAAGTAAACAATTGTTGGAATTTTGTAATATTGCATAGTGGAATAGATGTTTTTTATTATAAGATTATAGCGGCTAAATTTGTTTACAATTTCAATTTCAATTTATTTTGGTCTTACTTGTAAAGGTTTATTCATAATCAACTATTACTAAATTATACTAAACAAATTTTAAGCAATTTCATTAATTTATATGTCATATTTAAAACTTATAAAATTTATTTTGGTGTTAGATAGATTTATTCAATTTTAGCCAGCTATGTATCATGTTCATTTTTTAATTAAAGTGCAATTTAGATTTTTATTTTGGTTTTAATAAACCAGTTTTCAATTTTTTGTTAAATTCCATGCTAAATTAATTTTAGTCTTATTTTTAAGAATATTTCTTCATAAGTCAACTATTACAAAATTTAATTATACATAATTTATTCAATTTTACTCATTTACCCTTTCAACTTTTTACTCATTTGTGTATCATATATATTTATTCAAATATCATTTTACATATTAATTACATAATTGATTCAGTTTCACCTAATGACTCATTTGGTATCCCTAAAAAGGGCATAAAAAAAAAACGTATCTTCCATTTTCGGTTGTTTGGTAGTTTGAAAATATTTGTTCAGGTGCCCGTGAAAACGCCCGACCCATTTAACTTTATCTTGGATTTTACTGTAGCTCTTCATACAATATAACAGCCCTCACCCCCGATACATTTTTCGGAGTTTTAACATGACATTACCTTTTGTTTCTCTCTTTCCATCATCTCTCGTAAGGTAGGATTTTTTTTTCCTCCAACATTATTTCGCCTTCTCCATTTTTCTTCAATTTATCCCTAATCAAAATAAATATCTTCCCTATGCATGCACTCAACTGTTGTTAAATAATACTCCCTCCGTACTAGGATTACTTGCATAGTTATATTGCGCATGCAAACCAAGAAAAATGAGTATGTAAGTTTAAAGTTAAACAATAAAATAAGAAAATTTGTACTTTATTGGCTTTTGTGAGTGTAAAAAGTTTCTTTTTTAGGTGTGTAAAAATAAAATTAAGACGTCCAAATAAGGAAAGTGTGAAAGTAGATTTGAGACGAAATGAGTATTATATAACTAGATTAGTTCCATTTTGAATTTTCTGAGATAGAGAAACACATGCTTGTTACATACTCCCTCCGTCCCAAAAGTGAACACCTTTGGAATTGCACAATTTTTAAGAAAAGTAGAGTGAAAAGTTATATTATTAAAATAATGAGATTAGTTGGATTAAATATAAAAGTAATGATATTTTGTGTAAATATGCAAATATTATGAGAATAAAGTTAAAATAATAATTTTCATTTATAGAGTGTGAAAACAATTGTGGAACCAACGGAAAAGAAAAATATGAAAAAAATTATTTGACATAACAAGTAATAAAATTGGATATTTGGATCTCACTTAGAAATTTGAGACAAAGAAACAGACCACTTCTTTCTCGTGAGCTTTCCCCTACTCTTGCACCCAATCCTTAGCCTTCCAATCTGGGAAAATACTCCACAGGGATGGTTAAAATTGTTGAAATATGATAAACCAAAAACAAGAATAAAATACACACAAGGTTTGGTAACTCAATTTGTCATTTAGGACTATGTCCGGGGGAGCGTATCAAGTCAGGAGAAATTTCACTATTAATCATATCTCAATTTTACGGATATATTTTTATCTTACGAACCAAACATACCCATAATAGACAAGATTAGAAACCCTAAAGGCTCATCAGACATCTGACCCAATAAGCCACTATATCAATAAGTAATTAATGTCCACACGCGCACACACATATATATATGTAAATATATATATTCACAACAAAAATACCGAAAATTTTGATATATATATATATATATATATATCGTGGTAAGCGAATTGAAAATTTCTAAAATGCTAATTTTTGCGGTATGCCAAAATTTACAGTGTCGTATTATATTTTTTGTACAGTAAGGATGCATATATATTTTTTGTATTTTAGATAAAACTATACTCCCTAACCCTTATTATTTTTCATACCTCATTTTACATATATTTTTAAAAAAGTGTGTCATGAGTAGATTGTTAAAAGTGATTGTTGACATGGCGAACTAATACGTCGGTTTCAGAAATAATCCCTAAGGCTTGCCAGGTCTCCAGAGCCCATCCGAGCCGGGGAAGGTCCAGAGCTCGCCCGCTTGTGGGAGAGCTCGCCCGGAGCTCACCTCGCCGAGGTCCATCACTGCGGTACTCTGGAATCTGGTAAGGCTTGGGAGCTCGCCCTTAGTCAGTAGGACCCCGATGGCACACTCTTTTCCCTCCGTTCGGTTTGTCCACAAGGGTGGTTTACGACGATGTTTTTAATGAGGCCCATCTAGTATAAGGCATTGTAGTAGGACGAGGCACGACATAGGAAGCAGTGTGGGAGACCAAGACGAGGGTAAGGAACCCTCGTCAACACCGGAAGCCATATAGGCTCGTAAGGTGCCGTCTCACACTCGCACACCTATAAATAAGACCTCTCTTGTACTATTCAAAGAATTCTCACACAATTAATACAATCCCTACTGCAATATTTCTCTCTCTAAACTCTCTCCCTCCCCAAGAACATAAAATCACAAGATTATTGTTTGGTAGAATTAATCCGTTATAAAGAGCCACATAAACAAACACCGATTAAGAAATCCTATTAACAGTAATATTCAAATTATATTATTAAAATAATAAAATTAGTTGAATTGAGTATAAAAATAATGATATTTTGTGTAAATAAATGAACATTGTGAGGATAAAATTAAAGTAATTATTTTCATTTATAGAGGGTGCAAAGTATGAGACGGATCAGAAAAAAATGTGCAAAGTGTTAAGGGACAGAATGAGTATTTCAATACTTTTGATATATCTTAATTGCGGTATGCCAAAAATTTCAATATGATATATCAATACCGTTCAAAAAATTAGTATACCAAAATTTTAGCACAGTATCAATAAATAATATACCGAATTTTGGTATAATCAAAATTTTGGCATTGTATATAAAAAATTTTGGAATATTTTACATATAAAAATTTTGGCATTTTAACGGTAATGAATATTTATATTTAAAAAAATATACTACTTCTGTCCCACAAAAGTTTGCATTTGTCCCACAAAAGTTTGCATATTCTCAAAATGAAAATATTCTTTTAAATCTCCACCCTCAAAATCTCTATCTTACGATCTCCATCCTACACATTCTACTCATTACATTTTTTCTTAATAACTATACCCCAAAAGTACCGTAGACTTTTGAGGGACGGATGTAGTAAATATAGATTTTTGTGTAAATATATAAATATTATTAAAAAAAATTATATTAAAAAATTGAGCGGGTAAAGTGTTGGTAGACATTCTAATAAAATAAATAGTCAATGTCTTATATAGACTAAAGTGCAATTAGCGTATATTTTTAAATAATTAATATAGTATTCCCTCCGTCCCATAATTATTTTCACACTTTCTTTTTCTGTCCGTCCCACAATTGTTTTCACACTCTATAAATGGAAATTATTACTTTCACTTTATTCTCACAATCCAACTAATATAATTATTTTAATAATATAACTTTATACAATATTTTATTTTTCTTAAAAATTATGTCATCCCAAATGTAAAAACACCTCGTACGAGGGAGTATTTGTTATATAGTTTATGACGTATCAGTGGATTTGATGCTAGGTGAGCCTGAAATCGCCAACACAATTTGGTCGAGTCGAAGTGCGTTTCCACTAATAAAGGTCCAAACTGCCCCAAACCAACCAAAAATCACGCGCATTGCACGTGCTTAGCTCTCCCCGTTTTTCCATTATTTTTGTTCGTATTTCAATTACCAATTGGCATCTCACACTGTCACGAGAGAGAGAGAGGCACTGGAGAAACTGAGGTCTAAACACACACACGCAGACTGTAGAGAGAGAGAGAGACGATGAAGGACGAAGCTATAAGCTCGTCGCGGGACCCGTTATTACCACCTAGATCTTCGTCTCCACCTCCGAGCGCCACTCCTGCTGCCAGGTTAAACTGCACACTCCCTTATCCCGATGTCAATTCGCCTGTTATGTATAACGAGTGTTAAATTTGATCACTTATTACGTGAATGCTTGATTTCTTCGGGCTCAATTGAGTGCTCGAGCTCTTGTTCCGTTCAATTTATCCTCTTAATTTCACACTCGACTTGCGTATGCATGATATGCTCCGAAATTAGGGCATACAGAGTTGGGGCTTTACCGTGGTCTGTGGATAGATAGCCTTATACGAGTTTAATAGCTTGTTCTTTTCTCTTGGTTACTTAATATTTCATATAACAGCTGATAGTGATTGTGAGTTTCATAGCGTTGACTGATGATAAATGGAAATAGATTTTAATGGACGTATGCTGTCTGAAATATATCTTGTCAGTAAAATTTGGGAATTAAGAGTGTTGATTGAGATATATCTTGTCTTCGATAGCTTAGAATTTAGATGAGGTGGTCGTTTGACATGGTACTGGAGCTAATTCCAAATGAAAGGTGCTATTTTGAGTCTCACTGCCACCGATCTCGAAAAAAATCTGGCTATAAGAGTCAATTGACCCGCTTGCATGAGATGGGGCATTTTGAAGTCATTAAGATAAATAGATAATCATAAATGTTAGGAGATTTTCCTCCCTGACAGCCTAAAATTTTGGATGACGTGGTCATTTGCTGGGAACTTTTGCATTTCATCTCAGATCAGTTTTTGAGAACCTTTTGTCCGGATGTTGTGTTTGGACTAGCTTCTGCTTTTGTAATTCTTACTCAACATTATAGAATTTACCCGTATATGAGGAACTGTTAGTATAAAGGAATGCAGTAGCTATGTTGGTTACACTAGGTTAGACACAATCATAATTAGTTATGAATGTATTAGAAAGATGGGGTTAAGCCGTTAAGCAATTAACCTCGATAGATGAGAAAACTATGGACACGATTAAAATGGTTCGGACTTCAGACATGTGCATAGGATACCTTTAGAATTTAGATCACCAGTTTGATGGTCAAAATAGAAATTTTTACTCAAATCAAATGAGGACAGGTAGACCAATAAGACTTGGAAATAAACTTTAAGAAACAACATGCTATGTGTAAATATTCATTGGGAATGTGATTGAGAAGTATGATCCATATATCTGATCCAACCAGTAAAGGCTTAGTTGTTGCTGTTGTATTATGAGAAATTGTTAATATGGAATGAAGAAAGATAGTGAATTTTCAGAATAAAGGCAAAAGTTTCTTCTGTAGTCTTCTTGAATATTGTTTCTACTAAGTAGGCGATTAATGCATGATATGATACTGGATACTCACAGTGACTAGTAGTCTTTTGTTGCATCCACACATTTATATCTCTGCCCATTTGAACAGTTCTGCGGGGGCATCATCTCCTGCTATACCAACAAATGCTGGCAGCACAGACTGGTTTGGTCAAGGGCAGAGCTCTAAAGGGGGGTCGCTTTCTCGAATTGGTTCGCAACCTTTGCATACATCGTTGAGCACTAATGCTGATGGGTCTGCTCTTGGATCATCACAGCCTGCCTGCAGGCCCTGGGAAAGGGGTGATTTGTTGAGGCGTCTCTCAACATTCAAACCTGCAAATTGGTTTGGAAAGCCTAAGGTACGAATCTGTTTTTTCCTTTCCTGATGATCATGTTAGATAAAATTCTTCTCTGTTAAAAGTCCGTTTCTCTTTGCACAGCTGAGTGACTGTGATACTTTCATATTCAATATTCATACCTTCAGATTGACACAATAGATGTAATCTCCCTTATCAGTATATTAGAAGGATCAGACCTTGATACCAACTGTATCTAATATAAAGATTTACAGATCATATGCTAGATGGGATCTGAATAAGGAGAAAATATTACTTTTATTGCTTAATTTAAACTATCTGAATCTGATTATAGTCTGAGAGAAAATGTTATTTGGCATGGGTTTCTTTGGGACAAGTATACATAGATTGTAGTCTGAGAGAAAATGTTATTTGGCATTGGTTGCTTTGGGACAAGTATACATATCTCCCTTGCCTCCTCATCTAAAGACTGCTACACAGTGGAAAGCTTTTGTAGAAGTCAGTGATGAGAATCCATAGTTCTTGGAGGCACACGTTTGACATGGATGTGAGTTTGCTCCTGTCCTGTGCAGATATATGCAGATTAAGGTTGAAATTGAGATCTCTAGGCTTGCCATAAACCGTACTTTACAAGTGGGAGATTAAACACTAAACAGTAGTTGCTAAAGACGCTCCAAAGCCTCGAGGTGCACGGGGAGAAAGGGTCAGTACTTCTCCCTAACAAAGGTGGGATATGTATGCTAGTCGCTCCTGGCAGCACCTCTTTGCCTTGGTCGAGTCGTCTGAAGTGTACCTAAGGCTAGGCTCGGCTACAATTGCGTTTTTTTCTCAGACTAGAACTAGTATTAAGTGGAAAAATATCAGCAACATGTGAACCTACTAGTGCATGTTCAATGCAATTTAAAGGCTCTAATCAAGTGGAGTAGGGAAAGGGCTAGGGCAAGGGAAAGAGTGTGAGAGGATTCTCTTCCTTTCAGACTTGGAAATGAAGAAGTTGAATTTGATTATTTGGAATGGAATGTGAAGATGAGGAGGAGGAAGACTTTTGCAATGAAGTTCTCCAATTTGATGTGATTATTAGGAGGTGGATTGTGATGGTAAATGTGATAATGAGGGTGTTTAGTTTGCTACTTGTTAGATTTGTTTTTGGATATTTATTGTTTGCTACTTGTTACCTTTTGAAGTTTGCCAGTACTTGTTATTGAAGTTTATGCCTTTGGTTGGGTCATTTTTGAGATATTATGTGCTTTTGAAGTTTGAACTTCAATTAATTAGTTCATTATATGCTAATATGTTAAAAATTTAAGTTTGAGTCCTCTTTTGTGAGTTTTAGCATTAATGACTTAATGTACAAAAGGTGCGTGGCTTGCGCCCTTAACAACTATGCACTAAACATAAATGTTGGAAATGCTGATCAGACTAAAATGCATTGAACTGAAATAATTATTTATGCTTTGGCGAAATTATTTGTCAATTGTATTTTTCCATCCACAGTTTCTTCTCAATGTATAGCTTTCTGTGGGACAAGATTTGGGAATGAACAATACAGCTTATATGTTTATCTCTGTCTTTTTATGCAATTTTTTGGTTCAGGCTGCAAGTTCCCTGGCTTGTGCCAGAAAAGGCTGGGTGAATGTGGACATTGATAAAGTTGAGTGTGAATCTTGTAGTGCCGTTTTGAAGTTTGTTTCATTGGCCACCTGGACTTCTTCTGAAGGTGAATCACTGTGCTAGTTCATGATTAGGTCAATTGTTTTCTTCAGTTTATCTGTATGGAGCGTTCTCTGAATTTTATATGGCATGTTTTTCTAACCCTTGATAATAATTAACTTATCTAAAGGTCTCTGCCATGTTTCTCTAGTTTATTTTATGGACTATTGAGCTAGTTGTATCATTTATGACAGATAAAAGAAGGAAACACATGATAATTTTGGAACAATTTCAATTTTTTTTGTATTATAATCAGCTTTTTTCTGCAGTTACATAACTCATATAATAGTTCAATAACATATCTTTAAATACCAAATTGGTCTTTTGTTTCCACTAATTATCACACAGATATCCACTAATTGTAGGACTAAGTATTTATTCATCTTATGTTTGCTGTATTGTAAGCTGCCACTCCTGTAATATTTCAATAAAATCTCTTAAATTCCATATTCCACACCACACCCAGTAATTGTAAGACTAAGTATTTATTTATATTAAGGTATTACTATCCTATGAAGTTTATGGCTGTATTCGTAGTATACTTGTATATTATTTTGCTAAAAAAGATGGCATCATTTCTAGTGTCTCTATCTCGTGTTTATGAAATTGGTCATTTTTGTTGCCAGAGACTAAAGAGTTGTTCAGTTACAATGAAATTTTTCCAAGAAGAGGTTATTGTGGTTTGGGACTGGGGCTAACTTGTAGTAGTGTATCATAAACTAGTATCACATGCCTTGGGTATCGAATTAAATATTAAAATTCTGAAATAGGCAGTTAATATGTTTTCTTCATGTAAAAGTTGTATATTAGGTGCTGATATGAGTTAACTCAGAGTCATGCCCTTCTTTATTTACTTATGCAAAGCTTCAACTTTGGCCTTAGGGGAAGCTGTTACAATAAGCTGAACGAGTAGAGTAATACTACATCCTTCCTACGAAAATTTGCATACTTTCCTTTTTAGTTTGTCCCACAAAAGTTTGCATACTCCCAAAATGGAAATATTCCTTTAAGTCTCTACCTTTAAAATTTTTAACTCACAATCTCCACTAGGGGTGAGCATGGCTCGGTTTGGTTACCGAACCGAACCGAATAGTCAAAACCGAACTATCCGAATTAATCATTATAAGGAACTGAAACCGAACCATATTTATTAAAATCCGAAAAAACCGAAACCGAAAATTTCGGTTCGGTTTCGGTTTTATACCGAAATAACCAAAATATTTGTAAAAAAGATAATATTTAATGTTATATATATATATATATATATATATATATTATGATTTGAAATGATAGATTTGATTATTAGAAGTAAAAATTAAGATTTAAAAATATATAATATTATATATATGTGTATATCAATATATATAGTCATATATATACGTATGTATAGTATATAAAAATTAAATATTATATGTAATATATATAAGTATATATAGTAATATGAATATAATTATATTTCGGTTCGTTTTTCAGTTATACGGTTTTTTTACCTTAAAAACCGAAACCGAAAACCAAAATCTTGAATATTTAAAACCAAAACCGAACCGAATACCAAATTAACCGAACTAAAATTTTATTTCGGTTAGGTTTGGTTCGGTTTTTCGGTTTTAACCAAATAGTGCTCACCCCTAATCTCCACCATACACATTCTACTCATTACACTTTTCCTTAAAAGTCGTGCCCTCAAAAGTACTGCAAACTTTTGGGGGACGGAGGTAGTATGATGTTCTGTGGTGTTCCATTCATAGATGTCCCTTGATCTTCTGTTTCTATCATAAACTTAAGGTTGTGTTTGTTTTGGGACTCACATGGTGGACTTAGGACTATACACTCCCTTTCCAATACTAGTTTAGGATTTAGAGTCTAGTTTTCAAATCCCACATTCAATCCACACCTACAAATACCTATAAAACCTATTATTACACTTCCCAATACATCACACTATTAAATATTGATTTAACATAAAGTTAAAACCCACGCTACTCAAATTCCAAAACAAACACATATATTTACTAAAATCCCTGGATTCTAAAATCTTGACTTGCTCTGCACACTTAAATCCGAAAACAAACACAGCCTAAAAGAATTTCCTTTACAGGTGCTCTGCTTTTCTCTTCAATCTTCCAATTCGTCTTGGTATGTACATCATGACGATTCCTCAAACCGATCCAACTCAGGATGTGCAGACTTGCTAATGCTTATATCTTTGAGAAACATAAACATATCAAATAGTCTACTTCTCTGGATATTTTGCGTCTGTTACAGTTGAAATTTGTATTTTTACATTATGTTTGAAGTTACTTAGAGTCCGGTAACTTGGAATGTTTGAGCTAATAGTACGTCCTTGATGTGGTTGGAGTCATCATTATGTCGGTCAATAGGATATACATTCTCTGTGAAGGGGTGAACTACTGAAGTTTGTCCATTTATATGATTTTATATAATTTTAAAGGGATCTACTGAAGTTTCTTGGATTTTCAGTCAATAACTTACTCTAATTATCTTGAAGACTGGAACACCTTTTTTTGCACCCAATTGCTGTATATATATTTTTTTAAATCAAGAATTGCTGTTAGACACCCTGGATTAATATCAATTGTGTTTCCTATTGATCCTCTATTAAAAATAGAGTGGAGAATAGATAAAGATTGTTATATTCAGAAAAATATTCATCATTTCTAATATTTTGATTGCAATTATATTTGGAGCATTACACCCGATGCAGTTGTTGCTTTCTGTTCCTTGTCCTTTTCACCTAGTTGCCTTCATTCTGCTCTTGTTGGTTGTACTATTCAGTGACAACTTGTTTTTTCTGTTGACTGTTTATCTCCAACCTCACTTGTTTTTATGGTAGCTGATTCTGCTGGAGAAGAATTTGCCAAGAGACTAGATGGACATAAGATTACCTGCCCATGGATAGGAAACTGTTGTGCAGAAAGTCTGGTGCAGTTCCCACCGACTCCGCCATCAGCACTTGTTGGTGGTTATAAGGATAGGTGTGATGGTCTACTCCAGTTTCCCTCTCTTCCTGTTGTGGCTGCATCTGCAATTGAACAAATTCGGATCTCCAGGCAACCAGAAATTGATCGTTTGCTGGCGCAGTCTCAGTTTGGACGCGGTGAATCTGGCATCAAGCTTGAAATATTACTAGGAACTGAGAGCTCCAGAGATGATGTCTTCTTCACATACTCTCGTGTAATACATCTGTGCCTCTTTAAGTTTCGAAGATTTTATATTATTTATGTATGGTTTGCATATATTTCCCCTCTATTGAAAGTTCCATCGCATTGCAGGCTCAGAAGTTAATAAGCCTTTGTGGATGGGAACCCAGGTGGCTTCCAAATATACAGGATTGTGAAGAGCATTCTGCTCAATCTGCTAGGAATGCCTGTGGTCCTTCAAAATATCGTGGTCCTCCTCGTGATCCTGGCCGTGGAAAGAAAGCACTGTCCTCTTCCACAAAGAAGGACTATGGTATAAACGAAGTTATAGGTACTAACTCGAAAAGTGTATCTAGATCACCATTGTTGGATTGCAGCTTATGTGGTGCAACAGTGAGAATATGGGACTTCCTAACTGTGATACGCCCCTCTAGCTTTGTTCCTAACAGCACTGATGTTCCTGAAACTAGCAAAAAGATGGTATTGACACGTGGAATAAGTGCAGCAAGTGGCATCAGTGGGTGGGTTGCTGCAGATGGAATGGAGAAGGAGCAGGCAGAGGACCCTGATGAAACTGCAACTGGTGAAGGGAAGTCACTTTCAAATATTAGGGTGGATTTGAATCTTACCATATCAGCTGGGTTGTCCTCTTCACGGTTGAACATGAATGTTATGTCTGAACAGTACCAAGATAGAGAGAGAGATTTGTTGATTGGTCAGCCAGCCAGCAGCGAGGTAGGTGATCGTGCACAATCATATGAATCACGTGGCCCTAGCTCCCGCAAGAGAAACTTTGAAGAAGGTGGAAGCACAGTCGACAGGCCACAATTACTGGTTCAACAAGCAGATAGTGTGGAAGGTACTGTCATCGACCGGGACGGTGATGAAGTTGATGATGGAGGACAGTACGCTGCTGGTCCTTCAAAACGAGCTCGTGATTCTAGTATTGTTGAACCCCACCAGTCTCCGTATAGGAAATTCTCTTCTGGTGCTGGTCCCAGCCGGTCATTTGGCTTCGACATTGGAATGTATGCTTTTAAAGATGAATTGGACCCTGGAGCTGGTAACCAATCGACTAGAGATTCAACGCGTGCATCCTCTGTTATCGCGATGGACACTATAGGTCACAGTGCAGATAATGATTCAATGGAAAGTGTTGAGAACTATCCTGGAGATTTTGATGACATAAATATGCCTTCTACGTCAACAGTTAAGAACACAGATCCAAATGAGACATCAGAGTTGAACTTTAGTAATCAAGCACAGCAGAGTGCTTGTCCAGCTGTTGTCCGAAGTGGTGGTGAAATTGGTGTCAGTAGTACAAATGATGAAGAAGTAGTAAATGCAGATACTGCTACTGCCCATGGTAGGGATGGCCCCAGCTTCGGGATTAGTGGGGGTAGTGTTGGAATGGGTGCTAGCCATGAAGCTGAAATTCATGGGGCTGATGCCTCTTTATACAGAGCTGACAGTGTTGTTGGTGATGCAGAACCTATTGGTGAGATAACTGACAATCAAGGTCAAACAAGTGAATTTGGTCCAGATCCAGGGTTGATGGGTGATTTTGTCCCAGAAGAAATGGATAGAGAGGATCCAAATGGTGATAGTCAAGATTTGATGTCTCGATCCGTTGCAAGGGCAGATAGTGGGTCGAAAATTATGGGTTCAACTAAGGCAGAATCTGTTGAAAGCGGTGAAAAGACAAGTAACATACGAGCGACCTCCTGCGAGAACAGTCCCCACCCTTCACTTTCTTGCAATGCCATCTTATATTCTGGTGTTGAAGCATCCAAAGAAGAAGTATCCCAAGCTGCCAAATGTCTGACAACTGAAGACTGTGGTTATGTGGAATCAGGCTATCAATTTGCGAATGGTAAGTGCTGCTTTTGATGACAGAATTAAACTGTTGCTTTATGAATTATGATACAATGAATCTGTAATGTATCATATTAATAATGAAATTAGTGCACTTGCTCAGAGCTTGCACGCGGAAGTCAAAATAGATGTAAAGGTGAAGACCACTCTTTGGATTAATTATATTGTAATTTGATATGTAATCATGAGCCTGTATCAGATGTCTAAGTAGGTGGCATATTTAAGCTTTATTCGATGATAAGCTCTAATGAACATTTACTCATTTCCGCAGTATTCTAGTTTTATCTTCCTCTTTATGTCTTCTAACCAGACATGTATTTTTGCATATGCAACTTTGTTGTGGCATATTTAAACTCTATTGATGATAAGCTCTAATTAACATTTACTCATTCCTGTAGTATCTAACCAGACATGTATTTTTGCATTAGGGCCTCCCAATGGCGGAAGCAACTATGATGAAGCAGTAGAATTCGATCCAATTAAGTACCATAATCACTTTTGTCCTTGGGTGAATGGAAATGTAGCTGCAGCAGGCTGTAGCAGCAGCAGCGGGGGCTCCGGTTCAAGTGCTGATGCTGTTGCACTTTGTGGTTGGCAGTTGACATTAGACGCTTTAGATGCTTTCCAATCACAAGGGCAGTTTCCGGTCCAAACAGTAGAGTCTGAATCTGCAGCTTCCATGCATAAGGTCTGTGTTTTGATCATGTTTTAAATTCTATGTTTCTCTTCTGCTAATATGTCTCATGTAATATTCGTGAATATAGGATAAAAAGTATTTTCTTGCAGAAGACTTGTAATAAAATCTACGGTATTACAAGCGTTCTTTCTCTCTTTCCTGCTGCCCCTCCCACACACACACCCACCAAACGGGGCTTCTGAAATTTGTTTATGGTTAAAAACTTTCATGTCATCATCAAATTCATTGCCCATAATTAAATACCAACACTTTTTATAGATACAAGGTTTGGCAGCAGAAAAATTATTAAAATTGTAGTAGGTATAAATGTTTGATGTTTGTCTTATCTAAAAGCTAAATACTTAGGGTGTGTTTGGTTTAAAAGATAAAATTATCTATCATGTTTTCGACGGATAGATAATTTTATCCTTCAATCAAAACATACCCGTAGTGTATACAAGCAGGTGATTTTTTTCCATATTGAAGCCCCAACATCTTTTTTATATTTAAATAGTTGGAGTGAGATATGAATCCAAGATCATTTGTTTTGCATGGTTTTAGTTCCAAGTATCTGACACCTCTTCTAAAAAATTTAAGCTATTATAGAAGAGAAACATTTAATGCTTAATATCTCTCCAACTTGACAAAAACAGTACTGTTTCAGTAGTAATGATAATAGTTGAAAAAAACTTGAGAAACCTATCTTGTCCACATTTCCCATGTTCTAAGGCACCTATCTGTAAAGCCTATAACTTAGATTTTAAAAAAAAAGAAGATTTTGAGTTTCTGTTTTCCCTCTTGCAGGATGATCATCATGGTCCTGGTCGGAAACTCTTGGCACGACACTCTTTCAACAAAAGCCGTGGGAAGAACTAAAACAAAGCTTATATGGTGTGTTTCTACTTCTCATTTACTTTAATCTGGAAAAAAATTATATCCTACGTTTATTGCAACTAACCAGGTTCTCCAAATTTCTTTACTTGCAGCTATTGTTGATTCCCATTTGATCATCACAAGTAGCTGTTTTTATCAAATAAACTGCCTAGATGTTATTTGTTGGTTTTCACCTTATATGGAGTCGAAATTTCATTACCTGTGGCAATCAAGATACAAGAGGATCTGCGTGTTAATGTTTCCAAGTTTTTTCTCTTTATATTCCCAGATAACAGTTTCAATAATGGCTTGCTTGAGAAATCAGGCTCGTTTATTCATAATAGTATTTAGGTTGTGACTTGAGTCTTAAGGTTTTCTTGTTTTTATAAGGTACATTGGGAAAAACAAT
The DNA here is from genome assembly GCA_026898435.1 of Prunella vulgaris. Classification (NCBI taxonomy): domain Eukaryota; kingdom Viridiplantae; phylum Streptophyta; class Magnoliopsida; order Lamiales; family Lamiaceae; genus Prunella; species Prunella vulgaris. The sequence goes on along the minus strand of JAPKLY010000007.1, from coordinate 3,004,056 downwards.
GTTTGAACCAACCCTCTTCAGAGTTTTCGTGTTTTCTTATTTCAGTGGTTCTTATCATTCATCAATTTGCATCATCAGTTGTATCATAAGGAATTTTCCATCTTTGTTGATTCTTGTGGATTCGTAAAAATTCTTGAATGATGCTAGAGGTTGCTCAGAAGGGTTAGGAAATGCATTTTCATCATAAATTTTGGTTGGAGAATCGCCTTTGGGTAGAATCAAGAATGGGGTTTAAGGTATACATATGCACGCGGAGTAAGTTTATTGTGCACCAAGTGCATCGTGCAATTCAAGTATATTTTTGATAAGTTGCACCATTTATTATTAAAAAGTTATACAAATTATTATTGAAAAGTTACACTATTAAAGATACACTTTTCAATAATAATATGTGTGATTTTTCAGTAATATTTTGTGTAATTTTTTAAAAATGAATTAGAATTGCACGGTGTTACTGGTACATATAACACTAAGCCATGTAGGTATCTATGAGTGTGCAAACAAAACAATACACAACATTATGCAAATACTAATATTTTTTTAAAATTTTATTTACAGAGTCAATTTTCACAATGGAAAACAGAGGATTGGTTACGAGTCGTTGGGCAAATGAATATTGGCCCGAGATACATTAAACGACCTGTTTTACACAAGAAATTGTAGTTGCTGCGATGTAGCCCGAGTGTATAGATTTACATTTGGGTTTGGTTAAAATTTTATCTTTTTCCATATGCACAAAACTTACGTTAACTACTCCCTCCGTCCACAAAAATTGGACTACCTTGGCAATTCACGGTTATTAAGAATAGTTGATGTTGATGTGTAAAAGTGAGTGTATTAGTATAAAAAAATATTTAATTATTAAAAAAGTACTTGATGTGATGTGTAAAAGTAAGTAAATGTGTATAAAAAATGAAAATAAGGATTGTAAGTTTTCCACTTTAGGTAAGTAGACCATTTATTGTGGACGACCATTTAAGGCAACGTGGACCATTTATCGTGGACGGAGGGAGTATTTTGCAAGAGGATAGATCTCTCAAGGAAGAGTTGAGGCACCACGTTGATGATGTCATTAGATCATTTTACTGTGCTTTTTTTTTTTTTTCCTCTCAATATAGGAGTATAACTTATTTGTATTCTAATTGTGACAATTTAATCTCTTTCCTCAATAAAGGGTAATTCTGTTGATTTTAGGGTATTTAGATATTGATCCAAGAAAAGAATTATATTTATAAATTAGTTCAAAATATTTGTACAGATACAAAATTATGTTTGACCATAAACATAATTATTTTTTGCACAGAATCAACTTGTAATTAGTGTAAATTTTTTGAATCATTTTATATTTTTTTTCTTAATATATAAAGATATTCTTCTAATTTTCTCTATTTTTTAATTCCACCCGTGTGGAATGGAGTCTTCATGCTGATGGAAGTTTCGGGGGCTCGCCTGGCTGGCTGGGTCTCAAAACTTTAACAAAAGAATATATAAGTTCCATGCTATTTTTGTAAATGAGACCTTAAATATAGTGATTGAAGTTAAATAATTAAAGAAGATTGAATAACTATCAACATATATTTTATTTAAAAAAAAAAAGGTAGTTAAACACCATAAATTTTGTGGTTTTTATGAAGGAAAAATAATTAGGATCAAATTGAGGAGGAGCATACAAGATTTTTTACGTACAAGAGAGAAAATTAAAATGCAGGACAATTAAGAAGTAAAAAAGAAGAGAAGTGTAGGTGTAATATTTTTTGTGTGCATTTGTAATAGTATATTTTATAATTTCAATAAAATTTATTTATACTAATAATTTTTTTTTAAAGATTGGACCCCTAAATTTTTGGGTCCTATAATATATCATTTTGTATACTTGCTAAAACACGGGCATGAACCTTAATTGGTTTTGACCTCGCCGGTGGTCAGTGAGCTCCCCAGTGAATAAACTGTTGAGATATTATATGAATAACAATGAACAATAAGAATACAAGAATTTATTAACGCAGTTCGTCACGCAAGACTACGTCTAAGAGTGCACTAAGTCAGGAAATATTTTACTGATAATATATTGTGAATAAAAGTTGTGTACAATATGAAGATATTACTATCATATATATAGAGACATAAACCTATCTAATTCTAAAGTCCATTAAATTAAAAATTCAATGAACTATCTAATTAGTAATGTTCACACTATATTATTTTACAACAGAAACAAGGTTGCCCACTAACTTGGGTTGAAATTAGTTAATGCCTGTTATGAAACTCTACAAAATAATTTTTAAAATAATTTTTTTTCAAAAGTTGTGAGAGATGATTCGAAAGAAAAAAAACTATTTTAAAAAGAGTAATTCTCTTATGCACCAGTTACACCGTGCAACCCAAGTTCATTTTTAAAAAGTTACTCAAAATACTACTGAAAAGTTACACAAATTATTACTGAAAAGTTACACCATTAAAAATACATTTTTCAGTAATAATATGTGTAACTTTTCAATAATATTTTGTGTAACTTTTTAAAAATGAACTTGAGTTGCACGATGTAACTTGTGCATACAAGACTAAGCCTTTTAAAAAAGATTTTCAGTGTTTTAAAACAGACACTTAGGTAGTGTTTGTTTACGTCTTGAGGTGGATGAAGCACATCTGGATGGAGAAAAAAAGTGGATGGGGCAAATCCTGTGAATAGTAAATTTGTGTTTGGTTTGAATTGGATGTGGTAGGGGTGGATGGAACTTTATGTCAAATCAATACTTTTTGGAGATGATAATTTATTATTTTATTATTGTTAGTTAGTGGAGTAATGATTGAATGATTGTATATTAATTATATTTTGTTGTAATACATAAATAATTTTTTAAAAAAAAAATAACCTTGATAATTAATAATTTTTTAAGATAAATTAAATTAATAATAAATAATATAAAAACAGTGTATATATAATAAATAAATATTTTTAATTTTAAATCACAAATAATTACTAATAGTAGAGGTTTTGTTATACTCCAAGATAATAATTGTAAATGAAATTTAAATATATTTATAATATTAATTAATTACATATATATATATAGTTTATATATATTAATAATTAATATATATATAATAGGATATTATAATATGTAAAAAATATATAATTAAAATTAATTCTTATTTTATGTTAATTGATACTCCCTCCGTCCCGTAGGAATTTGCACCCTACAGGACGACACATTTTTTAAGGAAAATTGTTTTATATATAAAGTAGTGACATATGTGTAAATATGTGTAAAGGTTTGTGAGTGTGCATGTAAATCAATGTTTCCTTTTTTGGTAGTGTGCAAATTTGTGTGGGACGTCCCAATAAGGAAAGTGTGCAAATTCCTGTGGGACAGAGGGAGTATAAATTAAATAAAAATATATATGATATATGTGAAAAAGAGATAAATAAAATGTATTTGATATATAAGATAAAATTGATGTGATTGATATTGAATTATGTGAAATAGGTTTGTATATGTATAATAGGGAATAGATGTGTATTTTGGATGAGATGGGATGTGCAAGTCCGAAAATTGGGTGGGATGGGGGAAAATCCATCCCCATCCGGATGGGCCATCCGTAAACAAACACATAGAGATGTTAAACGGGCCGCGGGCTGGCGGGCCGGCCCGTTTAACCCTGTTTTTTACAGGGTTAGGTCCGAGCATATGGCGGCCCGTATAAAACCGGGCCTTTTTGGCCCGGACCGGTTAGCCCGCGGTCTAAACGGGCTGACCCGATAGCCCGGTTTTTTTTAATTAAATTAAATAATTAATATATAGTATAAGTTAATTAAATTGGAAAGTGATTGTGGGTTTTGGAGGTATGGGCCATGGGCCTGTGTACTGTGGCTGTGGGCTGACCTAATTTCTCCTCACTTGTGTTACGTAATTGTAAACTTTATTAATTTATTTTTATTAATTATTAATTACTAATTCATTATTAACTAATAACTTAACTACAAATTAAAATAGAAAATAAGTAAATAAGTTAGATCTCAATTAATTCAAAACTTCTGTTAGAGATGTGTGAACTTTAGTTATTAAATAATTAGTTTTATTTTATATTAAATTTTAAATTTGTAAAAAAAATTTACCACGAGCCCGTTAGTGGCCCGTTTAGCCCGCGGACCGCTAGGGTTAGGGTTAGGTCCGAACATATAGCTGCCCGTTAAGAATGAACCGCTAAGGCCCGGGATCGTTTAGGCCCGGAGCCCTGTAGGGCTGGCTCTGTAGGGTTAGGGTCAGCTCGTTTAACATCTCTACAAACACACCCTTAGTGACACAATAAAAGTAATTCTAAATGTTTATAAATACCATTAAATTGGAAGTTGGGAGCAATTCCACACTTTGACCTGGTCAAAATTTGGGAGGGAAGAAAAGGGCAAGGAAATCAACTTTCCGGAATTTCGCTGGTTAATATCAGACTAAACCCTCGCTCCTAAACCTTGTCCGGGAGCACGACGACGACAATGGATCCTCAGCCGGAGCCTGTTAGCTACATCTGTGGAGGTGCTCAATCACTCTTTAGAACAATCAAACCGATCTTTATTTGTAGATGATTACGCTTACGTATTTGAGTTTTTGTGTTCAATTTTTTTTTTTTTTTGTGGTATTTGCAGATTGCGGGCAAGAGAACACGCTGAAGCCTGGGGATGTGATTCAGTGCCGTGAGTGCGGCTATCGTATTCTCTACAAGAAACGCACTCGCAGAAGTATTTCATTCTTTCCCTCGTTTGTCTCTCGGCTTTTTTTATGCAATCGTGCTTCGTTGTGTGTTTCTTGTGCGGTTTCCTGCTCCTTTTAGATATCCATATGTATTTGCGTTGATTTACTAATTCTGTTTTCTTGATTTTTACTCCAGTTCAATTGAAAATTTCACCAAGTATATTGATGAGATTGTATTTTATGGGCTCCTCTATCGGATGAATTGTGATAGTGGTTATTACAAACATTTATGTACTTGGATATGGTAAAATCTCTAGTGATGAATATTTGATTATTTTCTTTACTTGGACTAGAACAGGAGTTGCATAATTCTCTGTTTAACCTACGGATGATTGATTTCACTACTTAACTGGTCAATTTGTTTTATATAGAGAGTAGGACTACCCTCCTGTGGCTCGTTTACTTTGCAGGTTTTAGGCAGTACTTTTTTGTATAAAAGATGATAAATTGGATGATAATCCAGAGTCTGTCGTTAAGTTTACGTCATGCTATAGATGAGGGATTGTATGATTGTATCCCTACTCTCCACTTCTGATGAACAAATCCTTCTGAATTCTGATTAGACCAAGTGATTGGTTATGAAGTCTCCAACTTGCCTTTACTTTTGCTTGTGATATTACAATATATTCCTTTTTCTGTGTTTTAAGGCATTAGAGTCTTCAGTTCTCCCATAAACTTAGGCTGATTAGTCTGACAACTCAAAGACACACACATACCCGAGTCAGCATACAAATACATCTAACTTTTAAGTAATTATTTTTGTTGAGATCTTTGTTGGAAAATTCAGAGGTATGTTTGTGGGCAATCTCAAATCCAATTGACTGGGGTAGTAGATTCTCTCTGCTTCCTCCTGTGATTGGCCATGAGAAAATGTTTTTCATTTCCTTCTCTTACAATTACTCTTCAGTTAACGTTTACCTATGACGAAACCTCTGAAAATATACATCTCTTGGGGGTGAATTATGTTGAAGTGTTATGCTGAATGCTGATCTTCTGCAACTTTGAGCATTTACTTTTTTAAATTATTTCTGTGTTCAGTAATCTTTCATTCTTGTTTGTGTATTATTGCTCAATGGTGCTTATTGACGGTCTGGTGCTGTTTGAGTTAGTAGGCAGCACCTAACATAATCATAAGCTATAGAAACAATGAGCCATTTTTTTATTTTTCAAGTCCTTTCTCTTCTTATAGCAAGAGATTAGGCTATCCACGCTGTGGCAAACATTCCTCTCAATCTCTATTATTTTCTTTTTTCGAGGTAATCCACAATTTGAAATAATATATCCCACCTTTCATTCCGTCCTAAAGTACTTGTTCAAGTCCATATGTTGTGATGATAGAAAATTGAAGACCATATAATTTTCTATGGTTTTATTTATTTTTTACATGAAGAGCACAAAATAGTTGCATGTGCAACAGGGAAGATGTTGCGAGTGACAGAGCCATGCTTCTTCAACCCCCCCACCCCCACCATTTGCCAAAAGTCTCAGATTTCATTGTGTTGGAGAATGACGAGTAAAGAGACCTTTTATCAAATATATAAAAGGATAATCTTAAATTCTTAATAGATACATATGTGTAGTAGCTTATGTGCACTTGATTAGGGACATTTTCCCTTGCCCTTGGCGCCTATGTTGTGGAGGTCATCAAACTATCCTCATAATCTGGACCTCATATGGACCCTTTGGATGCTATATAGTTCTTAATTTGATTACGGGTAGGTCTCATGTAATGCTCGAATATATATATTTTTTTAACTCTTTTTCACGTAGAAATATTGATCCATTTGATTTGACCTTAAGAAATAGTATCCTTCAGATAACTGCGAGACAGTCTCTCACAATTTTTATTGATGAGGTTTTACAAATTGCTAATATTTTTGTTGATCGATTTTTACATCTTTCTGATTTTGTGTTTACACCGCTTGCAGTTGTCCAGTATGAAGCACGCTAGAGCCGCTTCAGTGGTCCATGGAGTGTAGACAATGTTGCTTTTGTGCTGTAAAGAAGTGTTGATCTTTAACATTGTGGTTTGCTGTACTTGAATCTTGCTTGTATGTGTGTTATGTGATTTCCTGAAAATTAATGAACAATTTTAAAGTTGGCAAACTCTTGTTCCCACAATATGCGCCATGCAATTCATTTTTTTTTATAAGGGTGTTAATTGTTTTATTAAAATGTATTAGATAGTATTAGATGGATTTTAATTGTCTTGTGAAGTTATGATTGCCACTTTATGACAATTGAGTAGATGATTATTCGTTTGTAGTTTAGAGACATAAAGTCAGATAATTTAAAAATGTATAATTTGTCACTACTCTTCCTTAAAATAAAATTTGTTGGATTGCGCTCAAAAAATGAAATATTTTGTGGCATTTTGTGAAAGTTTAATTGGTTTATAAATTATATTTATGTCTACCTAAATGATAAATGACATTGGTTGGACAACCTATAGCACCTGCTCAACTATTATTTACTTGAATAAGCGATTAATGCCATATAAGGGGTTGCCAATCAGCTGCACACATAATAGTCCTTGAAATTACCCAAATTATGTGTTATTAAATATGCCTTTTCTTTTAATAATGCATTAGAAGGAACATATATATTTTGGGAGGGAAAAATATTTCTTGAGGTCGAACTGCATTTTATGATTTGGTGGATTAGTCGAGATGCTAATAAAATGACATATGTCCTTGCTAGGATTTTTAGTATAATTGATAGTTCTCATTGTTGAACAGAACTATTGATAATTGTAGATGATCTATTCGAGAGAGAGAGAGAGAGATCGAGAGAGAGCTAAGTTTCGTACACACAACCTCCAAATATAGGAGAGATTTTACGTATTGTGTTAAACTTATTGACCTAGATGAATTGATTGTTATATTTTAAACTATTTTTATATATGTATCTTATATATATTTATTTATATGTTTATTTTATTCTTTATAATTATTAGTTGTATATATTTTCTAATTATTATAATTAGATATAAAATATTACTTTTAATTATATTATTTTAATTAAAATATTTCTAAATAAATTATAAAATAATCACATTTCTAATTTTTTTTTTACTATTTATTATCATGAGCACGTATATACATTTTTTTGTTCATTTTAATTAAAAAATTTCAATTAAATTATAATTAATCATCTTTGTAATCTTTTTTCACTATTTATAAATCATTAACACGAATGTATGCATGTATATATATTTAATGATCGCCTAATTAAAATATTTTTAATAAAACTATAAAATAATCATCTTTATAATTTTTTTACTATTTATTAGCATTTTCTGAAATTTTAATTTTAATTATAGCCATTAGTTTGTGTTTTTTTTACGTGTTTATGTTAATATTTTGTCTGTTGTATGCACCTGATGCACTGTGCAACTCAAGTGTATTTTTTAAAAATTAAACTATTTATTACTGAAAAGTCACATGTAATATTACTGAATAGTGTATTTTTGAAAATAGACGTTTTAATAATAACATGTTAGGATATTCCTGTTAGTTGTTTTGATGATATAATAAACCAATCAGCTTGTAATAGGACCAGCTGAACATGTTAGTCAGCTGATGAGTAGTTAGGATTAGATAGGTTCGAGTGAGGGGGAATCTACCTTGCTGCCTAGAAGATCCGAAGCTATCATAGAGAAGAAGACCAGCTGAGACCTTGAGGACTTAGCCGATTTCAGAGGACAGAAGATTTAAGCAGTTGACACTGGAGTATCGAGAGCAGATCATCAGAGGAGTTAACATCAGCTGACATCAGAAGATCAGCTGATCAGGTGAGAGCACGTCGCAGACAAGACAAGGACCATGGATAAAAGACATATTCAGACGAAGTCAAGAAGACCAGCTGAGGTGCACACCAGCAGACTTGCACATCAGCTGAGGTCCTAGTACCAGCAGACAATACACCAGCTGAGGAGACAGATCAGCTGAGGTCTTGTGCTCAGCCCAGATTCTTCGGAATCATTTCAAGGCTTGACTTGCGACATAAAAGGGATTCCCAGAATAGAAGATCAATCAATCAAGGGGACAAACTTGATTGATTGAAGATCGCGAAGATTAACAGGAATCAAGAAGGAAATTCAATCAATCTCATTGATTGATTGAATACGAAATTATAGATCTCAGATTTCTAGTTTATCCCAACGGCTAGTTATTTGATCCTATAAATAAGAGTAGTAGTGATGATTTAGGTTACGGTTTTTACACGCATATTAAGCTAGCCGAAACTCTGTCATAATTATTACTCGCACTAAAAAACCCCATTCATACTTATATTTTGTAAAAGCTTTGTAGAAGCTGTGAGAAGTCAATTGCGATTGAAGCATTGACAATTTGTAAGAGAGTAGTACTCTCGAAGTGTGTAAGTGAGTGAGTGAGTGGAGAGCCCCACAATTCCAGTTGGATTGTGGAGAGTGGGGTATGACCTTTTGTCCGAACCACTATAAATCCCTTGCGTCTCGTCTTATTTATTTCTGTTCTTAACTTGTGCATATCACCTAAAACTGATTTTCATTAAAAATGTTTCCGCACTATTCACAGCGCACATCTTTCAAATTTAGACTACCTCAAGTAGTCTGCTGGTTTTCTGAATAAGCCAAATAATTTGAAAAAAGTTTTTGAATCCTTACAAGTCTATTCAACCCCCCCTTCTAGACTTGTTCCAAGGTATTCTTCCCTAAAACATGCCTTTGGGACCAACAAGTGGTATCAGAGCTGTGTGTCCAAAAGACCACAGCCTGAGAAAGCTTTTGGTGGTCACCTGGACAGATCCCTGAAAATCTGTTTTTAGAAAATTTTGTGTGCATTTTATCTAACTTCTTGCAGATATGGCTTCGTACAAAAAGAGTGGATCCAAGACGAGAAAGTTGCCAGAATTCTCTATTGAGGATTATGATTACTGGAAATTCAGAATGGAGAATCACCTTGGAGCCATTCATGATCGCATGGAGGAAGGACCTATCAAGTTCTTCTGGGAAGCCGTTAGTGATGGCAAGACTCCAGAAGCTGAGATTAGTGAAAGAAGAAAGCCTGAGAAGAAGAAGAGTGAACTAAACGATGCTGAAAGGAAACTCTTCAACTTAGATCAAGTGGCCAGAACAGAAATCATCGAGACTCTCTCCAAAGAATATATAGAGAAAATCAAGACGTGCAAGACCGCTAAGGAGATGTGGGAGAAACTCTCCTTGATGTGTGAAGGGACAGATCAAATCAAAGAGAACAAGCTTCAAGACGTTCTACATACCTTTGACACATTTAAAATGAAAGCTGATGAAACCATTGATCAGCTGGATATGAGGCTGACAAACATACTAAATAAGGCAAGCTCCTTAGGGAAGGATTACTCGGAGAAGGAGATTAATAACAAAATTTTGAGATCTCTTACTTCAAGATGGAGAGTGAAGGTGACTGTAATTAAGGAGACTCAGAATCTATCTGAGATGAGTCATCATACTCTGCTATCTCATCTGAAAGCACATGAGTTCGATATTCAAGAAGAGGATCAAGAAGATGAGACTCCATCATCAACCTCAGCTGCAAAGAATGTTGCCTTCTCTGTTGCAGCTGATAGTCAAGAGAAGTCTTCTACTCCAGAGAACATGAGCTTAAAGGAGCAACTTGCCTTGCTGACCAAGAAGGTTGACAAGATGTCAAACAAGTTCCAGAAGTATAGATCCCATTGGAAGAAGAATAAGAGTGATTATTCCAGAAGATACCAGAAGTCATCTGATACCAAAAGACCATCAGATGAATAGGAGACCAGATACAAGTCTCCAGAGAGAAGGAGGGAGCCAAGTCCCAGAAGAGGAGGAGATGGTGTTTGCTTCACTTGCAACAAGCCAGGACATCTCAGTTATGATTGTCCTCAGCTTACCCCAAGGGAGAGAGAAGAGAAGAGGATCAAGAGAGATCGTAGGTTCGCTGATAAGAGAGCTCTGCTGGCAGAGGAGGAGAAGCAGGATATCAGCTCATCCTCATCCTCATCTGATTTTGAATCAGAGGATGATATCTGCCTCATGGCTAAGGTAGAAGAGGTAAATTCTCCTACCCCCTCTGTTAGCTCATCTTGCTCCTCTACCTATTCTATGGAGTCAGACATACCCAAGTTGTTGTCTGATCTCCAATCCTCCTTAAAAGTTTGTTCCAAGCTGGAAGAGGAGAACACTAGTCTGAAAGCTGAAGTTCTAAGCTTGAGACAGGATCTGGAAAATGCTAGACTACCAGTGATATCCTATGACTCACAAGCTAACAAGTCTACTGACTTAATAGCAAAGTGTGAGGAACAGGAGAAACTGATAGAAAAGCTACTTTCTGAGAATACTGTTTTGAGTGAAGAACATAATCGGCTGACAGCTAAGTTCGATGAACTCTTCAAGCAGAATGAACTGACAATAAAAAATTCACAGTAGCTTCAGCTGAAAGTGGATCAGCTGACTAAGGCAAAGAATGCCGTGTCAGAAATAGCTGAGTCCTCACAAACTGTGAATGACAAAATGGGTCTTGGTTATCCCAAACCCAAGCCACAAAAGAAGAAGAAAGGTGATAGTGGGTTAATTAGGGATCCTCGAAAGGGTAAAGGGCTAGCTGAGCCTGCATCTGGATCAGAAGGGCAAAAGAGCAGAGGGACAGAAAAGGTCCCAGCTGGACAGAAGAGCTCCAAAGCTCAGAAGTCTGCTGGTGATCACAAGGTTTCAGCAGAGCAGAAGAGTACTAAAACTCAAAAGCCTGCTGACAACCAACATAAGTCCAAAGCTCAGAAGCCCCGAGACCAGAAGAGGAATCCAAGTCATAGCTCAGCTAAGACAAGGAGACCTCAGCAGAATCAGCAGAGGAATGATAAGCCTGGGTCATCTCAGCAGAGTAAACCCAAGCGAAACAGACCTTAGCCCTGGGTTACTTTTAATGTAACCAAAGTAGGCAAGCCTTCACCGACTAAGGTATATGAGTCATTCGGAGGCTCAAGCCGAAATTATCCTTTTGAGCAGCCCACCTACAAACCTGCTGTTATCACTCATCGTCCTAGAAAAGATCCTCTGAGGGAGATGATTTTTGTGGACAAGTATGGTAGAAGGTTGAGATCTCCTAAACCTCATAAGGATGATCTCTACCTGTGGATCTAGAAAGTCGATACTAACCAATCAGGACCCAAAGATAGGGTACCTAAAGCCTGAGTTTTAATTTCAGGTAAACTCTAGCCCTATAGAAAGAGGAGAAGCCAAGGGCCATGTCTGGTACATTGATAGCGGTTGCTCGAAGCACATGACCTTTGAGAAGCATCTCCTCCAGGACTTTGTAACGCTTGATGGGCCTAGAGTTGTGTTCGGTGACAACAATTTTGGAGTCACCAGAGGAGTAGGCACCTGCTGATCAAAGGAACAAGAGTTGAAGAAGTCTACTATGTAGAAGGGCTTATGCACAATCTTCTGTCAGTATCCCAATTCTGTGACAAGGGATATTCTGTAAGATTTTCTAAGAACTCTTGCCTTATTATTAATGATTTAAATGAGCAGGTGCTACTAACTGGCCTCAGAAGAGGTAATATGTATCTTGCAGATTTTGCAAGTTGTCCAGCTGATTCATGTTTGGTTGCTAAAAGCTCATCAGAGATCAACTGGCTCTGGCACAAGAGACTAGGTCATCTGAACTTCAAGACTCTTAACAAGGTTGCAAGGAAGGGTCTAGTCAGAGGTCTACCAAATGAGGTGTTTGCATCTGAGCAGAAGTGTGATGCCTGTCAGAAAGGGAAGCAGACTAAAGCCTCATTCAAAGATGTGCAGAGTAATTCAACAACAAAAGCACTCCAGCTGCTTCATATGGATTTGTTTGGACCAGTCTCACCTCTTAGCTTCATTGGAAGGAAGTACACACTGGTGATTGTTGATGATTATACAAGATTCACTTGGGTAGTGTTCTTGTTCAAGAAGAATGAGACTATGGTCAAGATGTTGGAGTTGTTCAAGAGGATTCAGAAGGAGCTGGACCTCAGCATAGTCAGAATCAGAAATGATAAAGGTACTGAGTTTCTTAACTCTGTTGTTTCTGACTACTGCAGGGATAATGGTATTCGGCATGAGACATCAGCTGCCAGAACACCTCAGCAGAATGGGTTACCTGAAAGGAGAAACAGAACCCTCAAGGAGGCAGCAAGGACTATGTTAGCTGAATATCAGACTCCTCAAAGATTTTGGGCAGAAGCCATCAACACTGCATGCTTCATCCAAAATAGGTGTCTACCAGTCAAGAGACATGGAAAGACCCCCTATGAAATGTACAAAGGTAAAACTCCTGACCTTTTCTCTGTCCATATTTTTGGGTGTAGGTGTTTCATCCATGACAATGGAAAGACTAAGTTAAAGACTTTTGATGCTAAGGTTGCTGAAGGGATATTCTTAGGATATTCTGGAAGTATCAAAGCCTATAGAGTCTTTAATAAGGTCTCTCTTTGTGTGGAGGAAACACCCCATGTTGTATTTGATGAATCTATTCATGAGTACAGCAAGGAGAAGCTAGCAGAAGAGGTGGATCAGCTGAATCTGTCAGACAAGCCAGATCTGATTAAGGTAGTAGTACCTAGGAGAGAATCAGACTCAGATTAAGAGGATGAGCCCAAGTCAGCTGATAAGCCTTCATCAGCACCAGATGATGGCACATTGACTCCTGACACTAACTAAGGGGGAATATCAGACAAGACCCAAGAGGAGCAGACTATGGCACCTCAAAGGGGCAAGAAGAAGTTGTCTGACTTCCCAGCTGAATAGATTCTAGGAGATCCAAGTGTAGGTGTTCAGTCCAGAAGAAAGCTAAACTTGGGTGCTCAGTTCAGCTGTTATGTGTCTCTGATAGAACCCAAGAATATCCATGAAGCTCTTGAAGATCCAAACTGGATTGTAGCTATGCAAGAGGAGCTAAACCAGTTTGCAAGACAAGAAGTTTGGACTCTAGTTGAGAGGCCCAAACATCAGAAGGTCATAGGCACTAAGTGGGTCTTTAAGAACAAAAAGGATGAAAATGATGTAGTGGTTAGAAACAAGGCAAGACTAGTAGCCCAGGGGTATTCACAGTCAGAGGGGATTGACTATGATGAGACATTTGCTCCTGTGGCAAGACTAGAAGCCATCAGACTGTTTCTAGCCTATGCTGTTTTCAAAGGGTTCAAGGTATATCAGATGGATGTCAAGTCAGCTTTTCTGAATGGAATCCTGGCAGAAGAGGTTTATGTGGAACAACCACCAGGATTTGAGATTGGGAACAAGGTTTATAGGTTGCAGAAGGCTTTATATGGACTAAAGCAGGCACCTAGAGCTTGGTATGATACTCTATCACAGTTCCTACTGGATAGTGGATTCAGCAAAGGAAAGATAGACAAAACCTTGTTCAGAAAAGAAGATGGAGATGATATCCTCTTAGTGCAGATCTATGTGGATGATATTATCTTCGGCTCCCCCAACAAGCTGATGTGTGATCAGTTCAGCAAGCTGATGACCAGCAAGTTTGAAATGTCCATGATGAGGGAGATGACATATTTCCTTGGACTGCAAGTGAAGCAGATGTCCAATGGAACCTTCATAAGCCAAGCTAAGTATGCTAAGAATCTAATAGAAAAGTTTGGAGTCAGTAGCAGCAAAGAAGCTAAGATTCCAATGATGGCAAACTTTAACATGGATCCAGATGAGGCTGGTGAGAAAGTGGATCAGACACAATATAGAGGACTTATTGGTTCTCTGCTGTATCTCACTGCCAGCAGACCTGATATTAGCTTCGCAGTAGGGGTATGTGCAAGGTTTCAGGCAAATCCTAAGAAATCTCATCTGGAAGCAGCAAAGAAGATTGTTAAGTATTTGAAGGGTACTTACAATCTCGGCCTCTGGTACCCAGCTGACGACAACTTTCAGCTGAGTGGGTATTCAGATTCTGACTATGGAGGGTGCAAGATTGATAGGAAATCAACCTCTGGCACATGTCAGTTTCTGGGAAGTAAGCTGATATCTTGGTTCTCTAAGAAGCAGACTTCAGTAGCTACTTCCACAACAGAGGCAGAGTACATGGTTGTTGGTAGTTGTTGTTCTCAGCTGCTCTGGATCAGACAACATCTGATGGACTATCATGTGATCACAGAAGAGATACCCATCTTCTGTGATAGCACAAGTGCAATAGCGATTACTCAGAATCCAGTTCTCCATACCAGATGCAATCATGTGGGCATAAGACATCATTTTCTTCGAGATCATGCTGAGAAGGGAGATATCAGGATGGAGAAGATTCATACGGAGAAGCAGAGAGAAGATGTGCTTACCAAACCTTTAGCAGAGGTTAGATTCAGAGAATTAGTAGCAGAGTTAGGAATGATAGATGGAGGTGCAGTTCTCAAGAAAGAAAGTTTTTGGGAAAATGGGTAGTCAGCTGGTATCCAACTGAGGACTATTCTGCTGAAGTAATCAGCTGATCCTCACATCAGCTGATCTGGTATGTCTTCTTATTCTTTCCTTTCTTTTCTCTATCTTGTTATATCTAACTTGATACAAGGATAAGTCATGAAAGTCAGACAAGGCCACCTTGCTTCAGCTGGTCCATGTTAGCTGACAATATAGACCCAGATGAGCAGAGAAGATTTTCATGAAGATTATTCTTATCAGCTGACCTTGCCACGTCAGATTCACGATAAGTATTTCTATAATCTTCGTGTCGGTTTTAAAATTTTTTTTTATCAAATCTTTTCAAAAATTAATAAATCCCTAATTTCTAAAAATAATTTTAGAAAATTGGCAATCAAATCGTTTCTCTTACGAAAATTCGGGGATTTATTATCTTTTCCAAAATAAAGTGTCAATGGTAATTAATTTTTCACCGCCCAAATTACATCACTAAAGTTTTTCATCATTACCTTTTTACCAAAAGGCGGAATTTTTGGCGGCCAAAACCTTTTCGAAACCTGACACTTACGCATCACCCCCAAACTACTCAAAGGTCAATTAATCTGGACCTTTGATTTGTGTGATGCAATATACAAATCTACGATCAAAATTGATCGGTTTTAATTTTTGAAAAAACTGCTCATCTCTTTCGATTCATATATATACCCCTTTAACTTCTTACTGAAAACCTTTCTGCTCCAAAATCTTTCTTTTCTTATTGTTCTTGCATATTATTCTTTGTGCACTTAACCTCTGTGTTGAAGGTATGGCATCCAAAGCTATGCAAAAGATGTTCAAAGAAAGGATGTACGCCGAGATGTGTGTCGATTACGACATGACTAGGGTTCCAGAAATTCGGGAAATCCTAAACCTCCTTCAACATCACAATCTCCGAACCTTCATCTCCATGACCCCCCTGACCATAAAACCCTAAACTTTTACGCCTTTCAATTCTTCCTCAAGGCCCAGTTTAGTTCAAACTCCATCGGATCCTTGGTTGATGGGAGAGCAGTTGTCATATCCAAGGATGCAGTTGCTAAACTTTTTGGCTTATCCTCCACTGGTATTCTACCACATAAATACAAGGAAGCCGACTACCTGGATACTTTCAAGATAATGGCCAGGAAGAGTCATAGGAATACCACCACGAATCTGAAGAAGTTTATGTTGAGGAGAAAATTCAGGTTTCTGATGGATGTGGTGACCAAGGTTATCTTGGCAGATCAGGGGAGTTTGGACGCCATTACCAAACTTCACCTGAGCTTGGCCCGCATGATCCTTGATGGGGTTCAAGCAGACTGGGTGAGTCTGCTATGGTTTCGCTTGGAACATGAGTCCAAGAGATGTGTTGCTAAGGAAGTGGACGGTCAACAAGTTTACAGTTTCAAGTCGAAGTGCTCTATGGCTACCAAGATTACCATAATCTTGAATCATCTGCTGCCCCAGCACGAGTGGGATGAAGATTGGGTTGTTGAGTACAACCATACCAAGTTTCTGAGGGGAAGTAACTTGGATGTAATTGGGCCAGCTGATTCAGATTCAAAAGCTGATCCAGTAGCTGCTGCCCCTGGTCCCTCTGCTGGTCCTGGAAAGAAGCAGAAGAGGAAGGCTTCAAAGCCTGCTAGAGGGGGAAGAAAGAAGAAATCTAAGAAGGAAACTACTCCTGTCCAAAGGAAGCTCTCCTTTGATTCTGACGATGATGATGATACTGCTGTGCTGAGCAGTCTGAACAAGAAGAAATCTTCAGCAGAGAAGGCTACTCTGCTGGTTGATGAGCCTTCTGATGAAGAAGAAGAGCAAGCCATTGAGGAATCAGCTGAGAGAGCTGGTTCAGATGAGGATTCTGCCTCTGACTCTAATGGAGGGGAAGAAGAGTCAGAAGAGAGGGAATCAGCTGAGCCATCAGTTGCTGAGACAGGTTCTACATTCCTCTGAAGATGCACCATCAACGGATACACCAATAGCTGCCTCACCCATCAGGTCAGCTCAATCCACTCCCTTATCTGATCCTTCCCAACACAATTCCCCACCACATTCCCAAAAATCCCATACCTCTACACACTCCACACCCCCAGCTGATCCTTCCCCGTCATAAATCCCAGCTGGCAATGAACCAGGGGAGGTCGCTGCCTCTGGTGAGCCTTCAGCTAACCCCCAACCCTCACACCCTGATCCCATTGATTTAGAAACCCCCAACTCTCCTACTGAATTGGCACAACAAGCACGCCTATCTCACCTTCGTTCAAAGGGGCCTCTTGAACGAGGGATGATCATTACTGCCCTTGCCCACATCTCCGTATATATCCCAGAACTCAACAACTATCCTGCCTATCAAGATATCTTGGCTGATGGTCTTGCTTGGGCTCAAGTGAGAGAAGGTCCAATTACCTTTCTTTTGAAGCTGGTGAAGGAAATGGGTGAAGCTGCCTTCACTGAGTGGGAAGAGATTTTGATGGAAGCCTTGGAGGTTAAGGCACCATCCCAGCTGACATCTCCTAAAGGACTTAGGAAGGTTGCCCGTGCTTTGCTGCTCAAGGATGGGGTTGCGCTGGATTGCCCGGAAACAGCAGAGTCAGAGTTCATCCCTCCGGCAGCAAACTTTGAGATCAACCCGGCTGATCAGGTAACTCCTAAAATTTTGGGACAGCTTAAAGATTATTTTGATGATCACATCAGGGAGGTCAAAGCCACTCTGCTGGCTGCCAAGTCTGCTGCCCCCTCTCTGATTGAACAACACGTTCATCAAGTTCTGCTGGATCACCGAAACAAGCTGAAAGAAGCTATGGAGGACAGCTTGTATGCCACCAGGATAGAGTTTTTCCAAACTCTACAGAATTTCAAGACGACAGCCAAGGCATTTACTGATGATGCCTCAGCTGAGAGATTCAGACTGGTCTTTGAGAGGTTGGAAGGTCAGGTTGCTGAATGCAAAAATGGTCAGGAGGACCTAAAAGCTATTGTGGATAATCTTTCTACTTCTCTACCTTCTTCCTCGATGATTGATGATATCAAAAAGGGGGAAGAGAAGAACTCAGCTGCTATTGAGAAGAACTCAGCTGCTATTGCTGCCCTGCAATCTGAGATGGCCTCTCTTAGAGCTCTACTGGTAGATAATTATGGTGTTCTATCTGCTAGAGTAGAAAATGTTGAAGATTACATCAACACAAGAAAGGTTGCAGCTCAGAAGACTCAGGAGCTGAGAGATCAGAAGATGGCTGAGGCACTACAGAGACAAGAGGTGGTAGCTGAAGAAAGAGAGAAAAAGAAGAGAATTATGAATGCTGAACTGGATGAGAAGCTGGCAAAAGAAGTTACAGTTAGCTGAAAAGGAGACTCCAGAATAGAGGAGTAACAGGCAGGAAAGAGAAATGAATGATGAGTTGGAAAGACGTTACCAGAGGAAACTGAAGAAGCAAGGGAAGGCAGTTTCTCAGGGTAGCAGGACTAGAAGTGGAAAGTACATTCGGGATCCGAATGAGCCTTTGGTTGACGGACCAATTGACATGTTCTACATTCAATTGTCAGATGAGCTTGTGCAACTTTGGAAAACTATAAAGGCTAAGACCATGATCCACTTCTATGTTCTCAGAGGAGCAGATACTAGAGGAGAAAGAGAGAAGAATGCTGAGTTCAGAAACTGGTTAAGGGAGACCTTTCCAAATTTTTCAAAGCTATTTCGGATGAAATGCTTAAGCTGGAAGTTCAGCCGGAGTTGCCAGAGATAGAGTACCTTCCAACTCCAACTGATGAGAGTGGTGTTAGGATATCTGTGTTAGATGTTTTGATGATATAATAAACCAATCAGCTTGTTATAGGACCAGCTGAACATGTTAGTCAGCTGATGAGTAGTTAGGATTAGATAGGTTCGAGTGAGGGGGAATCTACCTTGCTGCCTAGAAGATCCGAAGCTATCATAGAAGAGAAGACCAGCTGAGACCTTGAGGACTTAGCCGATTTTAGATGACAGAAGATTTAAGCAGCTGACACTGGAGTATCAAGAGCAGATCATCAGAGAAGTTAACATCAGCTGATAGCAGAAGAGCAAATCAGCTGATATCAGAAGATTAGCTGATCAGCTGAGAGCACGTCGCAGACAAGACAAGGACCATGAATAAAAGACGTATTCAGACAAAGTCAAGAAGACCAGCTGAGGTGCACACCAGCAGACTTGCACATCAGCTGAGGTCCAAGTATCAGCAGACTGGTACACCAGCTAAGGAGACAGATCAGCTGAGGTCTTGTGCTCTGCCCAGATTCTTCGAAATCAATTTTAAGGGTTGACTTGCGACATAGAAGGAAGATTCCCAGAATAGAAGATCAATCAATCAAGGGGACAAACTTGATTGATTGAAGATCACGAAGATTGACGGGAATCAGGATGGAGATTCAATCAATCAATACAAAATTATAGGATCTCAGATTTCTAGTCCATCCCAACGGCTAGTTATTTGACCCTATAAATTAGAGTAACAGTGATAATTTCAGTATCGGATTTACACGCATATTTAGCTAGCCGAAACTCTGTCAGATTTATCACTTGCACTCAAAAACACCATTTATACTTATTCTTTGTAAAAGCTTTGTAGAAGCTGTGAGAAGTCAATTGCAATTATAACATTGACAAATTGTAAGAGAGTAGTACTCTCGAACTGTGTAAGTGAGTAAGTAAGTGAGTTAGTGGAGAGCCCCTCAAGTCCAAGTTGGATTGAGGAGAGTGGATGTAGGACAGTTGGTCCGAACCACTATAAATCCCTTGTGTCTCGTCGTATTTCTTTCTGCTCTTATTTGTGCACATCACCTAAAGCTGATTTTCATTAAAAATGTTTCTGCACTATTCACAGCGCACTACTTTCAAATTCAGACTACCTCAAGTAGTCTGCTGGTTTTCTGAATAAGCCAAATAAATTGAAAAAGGTTTTTGAATCCTTACAAGTCTATTAAACCCCCCCTTCTAGACTTGTTCAAAGGTATTCTTCCCTAAAACCTGCCTTTGGGACCAACAAGTGGGAAGATAGACTGAGTGGAAATCAGGAAGTATTGGTTGCAGATTACTCTACTTTTTTCACAACTCTCTGACAATTCTCTGCCAGCTCTGAGGGAGATAGAGAAGAGGTTCCTCGACTGGATGCAAGTTCCACTCGACAGCAGAAGACCTCTCCTTATGTAATTGTTCAGCTGAGGATTAGGTACTTCCTTTTGATTGTAACTTCTCTTTTGTTTAATGAAGCTTTATGATTCCAGACAACTTCTTGTTGTCAGCTGCATTTTTTTTCTTTCTATGGATCTTATCTAAAGATCTTCTTTTCTGTCCTATTTTGATCTTGATTTTGATTGAAAATGCTTATCTGTTGAGATCAGCTGAGTTGGTTTTGATATCATCAAAAAGGGGGAACTTGTTAGGATATTCCTGTTAGTTGTTTTGATGATATAATAAACCAATCAGCTTGTAATAGGACCAGTTGAACATGTTAGTCAGCTGATGAGTAGTTAGGATTAGATAGGTTCGAGTGAGGGGGAATCTACCTTGCTGCCTAGAAGATCCGAAGCTATCATAGAGAAGAAGACCAACTGAGACCTTGAGGACTTAGCCGATTTCAGAGGACAGAAGATTTAAGCAGCTGACACTGGAGTATCGAGAGCAGATCATCAGAGGAGTTAACATCAGCTGACATCAGAAGATCAGCTGAAAGCACGTCGCAGACAAGACAAGGACCATGGATAAAAGACATATTCAGACGAAGTCAAGAAGACCAGCTGAGGTGCACACCAGCAGACTTGCACATCAGCTGAGGTCCTAGTACCAGCAGACAATACACCAGCTGAGGAGACAGATCAGCTAAGGTCTTGTGCTTGGCCCAGATTCTTCGGAATCATTTCAAGGATTGACTTGCGACATAAAAGAGATTCCCAGAATAGAAGATCAATCAATCAAGGGGACAAACTTGATTGATTGAAGATCGCGAAGATTAACGGGAATCAAGAAGGAAATTCAATCAATCTCATTGATTGATTGAATACGAAATTATAGATCTCAGATTTCTAGTCTATCCCAACGGCTAGTTATTTGATCTTATAAATAAGAGTAGTAGTGATGATTTAGGTTACGGTTTTTACACGCATATTAAGCTAGCCGAAACTCTGTCATAATTATTACTCGCACTAAAAAACCCCATTCATACTTATCTTTTGTAAAAGCTTTGTAGAAGCTGTGAGAAATCAATTGCGATTGAAGCATTGACAATTTGTAAGAGAGTAATACTCTCGAAGTGTGTAAGTGAGTGAGTTAGTGGAGAGCCCCACAATTCCAGTTGGATTGTGGAGAGTGGAGTATGACCTTTTGTCCGAACCACTATAAATCCCTTGCGTCTCGTCTTATTTCTTTCTGTTCTTAACTTGTGCATATCACCTAAAACTGATTTTCATTAAAAACGTTTCCGCACAATTCACAACGCACATCTTTCAAATTTAGACTACCTCAAGTAGTCTGCTAGTTTTCTGAATAAGCCAAATAATTTGAAAAAGATTTTTGAATCCTTACAAGTCTATTCAACCCCCCCTTCTAGACTTGTTCCAAGGTATTCTTCCCTAAAACCTGCCTTTGGGACCAACATAACATGTGTAATTTTTTTAACTTTTTAAAAATAAATTTACATTCACATATTCACTTTTCTTTGGTTCGTGTGCCGCCCACAACTAAGTAGTTCTAGAACGAAGAGAGTAATAAATAAATATACTTTTTTAAACAAAATAATCAAAAGAAATGAAAAAATTAAACCGAGATGGAGGAGGGAATATTTATGAGAGATTATTTTTATGCTAGCTAGTGATGATCAGATCTCCAATAAAATCACAAATAATCAACTTGTCATTTGGTGTTCGGACTGCAACATTCAAGTTTCAACCACATATTAATTATCAAAATTAGCATAACTGAAAATAGTTGCATTAATAATTCTAGGACATTTATTAGTTGTACATTAGATGGGCCCCACGCATGCAGCATCTCTCAAGATCAAGATCAAGGGCTGAAAATCAAGCTGTGTTGAAGGTGGAAACCTCAATAATGGGCTTGTTGCTACTGTAGGCAATTGGTGCATCATACTTGCTAAAGAGCCTGTATGATGAGATGATTGAGAGCCCAGCATAGCATAGTGTCACCACGAACGTGATCGCAATCGCCGCCGTCGCCTTCCGGCAGAAGCTACCGAACGACCCACACGTCTCGCTCCATGTCGTGGCGGTGTTGCCCTTGTACGCCAGGTACACCACCTCTGTTGAGATGGCGGCGGCCGCGAGTATTACGTACGTCAACAACTGCATGTATTGCGTGTATCAAATAATATCATCAATTCTAATAAAATAACTAATAAGAGTATCATTTAAAAATACATATTAATTACACGGTAACAGTAATACATGTAAAAATTTATTCATAAATAAAGTGCACGGTCAATTTGTGTGAGCTTTTAAAATTCATTCTCTCTTCTGTATGAAAGGAAAAAAAAAATGCTTCTGTACAGATACTGTTAATCAATTTATAAATATAACGACTTTCTTGAACTAATATTTAAATCACCCAAAAAAAATGATAGAAATCATTTTTCGATGAAATTGATTCATCTTATGCTTTCTTATACAGTTATACATATGTTAATAATTTAATATGAGGTTTTATTTAATAATGTGGAGGAATTTGTAATTTTATGATATGAAAAAGTGATCAGAATTTCAGATCTGGAATTTAAAATTGGAAAAATTACAAAATGGTTCTTAAAATTGACAAAAACTACAACAGAAAAAAGTTATACTTCTGTACAGAAAAATGTTACACTTTCTGTGCAGATATTGTGAACCAATTTGTAAATATAGTCACTTTTTTGAACCAATATGTAAGTCACCCTTTAAAATTTACTAAAATTTATTTTCGGGTGATTTGCACATTGGTTCAAAAAAGTCACTATAATTATAAATTAATTCACAATATTTGCAGAGAAATATATTTTTTTTCATAAAACCAATTTATAACTAATGTCAATTTTGTGAATAATTTTCCCATCATTAAAATGCATTAATTTAATAATAATAATAATAATAATAATAATAATAATTAATACTTAAAATTGTCCAATTAAACTAATGTATAAGTATGAAAGATATTCCATTCTAACATGATTCTCTTGTTTGAATTTCATCGATTGTATACAACTTTAGTAGTAAATGTCACACCTCTTTCATTATAAACTGATTCTGAAACCCTAAATTTGAATTGAATTCAGCTTTTGTTTAGCAAATTTCTGATTGTTTTCTATATATATACACTAGTATACTATTAATAGAATGTTAGCATCTATAATAAATGACTGGAGAATTGACGCCCCAACTACCTCTGAACACAACCCTATACTTCATAAACATGTCCTCAAAAAGTTTTAAATGCCATTCAAATGGCTTTAAAAGCTCATGAAAAGAAAAACCCTATTATAATTTACAAAATTCACACTAATTACAAATCAATTTTATATCAAAAAAATATGTTTCTGTGCTGAATTTTTTTTATTTAAATATTATAAATTAATTTATAAATATAATATTTTTTAAAATTAATATAAAAATGCCTGAAAAAAAAAGAATTAGAAAATTTAAAACGAAAGGCATAATATTTATAAATACTAAATTATTTGAGTGGGACCCTTTTTCAATTATGTTTAATGAGAAAAACATTGAATTTTTCACAAGTAAATTAGTGTCACATCGTGTCCAATTTAAAAAATTATTTAGAAAAAAAAAAAAAAACCTGGTCGAGGAGAAAGAAGGCCCAAGCCCGAGACATGGTGGAGGGGCGGGGCACCGCCGCGACAACCGCCGACAAAAGTGAATAACCGGCGCAAACGCCGCTAGCATGCACCAAATATCTGTTCGGCCGTAATACAAAATCATAAATTCCGATTGAAAATCAGTAAAAAATGAAATAAAATTAATTCCGTTTCCTATATATATGTATATATATATATTTAAAAATAATAATAATAATAACCTGAAGGCTCCTAGATCAGAATAGGACAAGGAACCGTAATCGTTGGATTGGGAATCCTTGAGCATAACAACAAGCGCCACCAGGCAGAGGGCCATCGGGAGGACGCGCAGCAGCGTCTCCGCCGTGCGCATGGTGGCGCTTCCAATCTCATCGTTACCCAGCTCGACCGCCGGAGTTTCGGAAAACTTCCCCATACTGTCAGGATTATTTTGGAAAGAGAAAAATAAAGATGGAGTAACAAATTGGCTGTACAGCTATTGCTACTTATTAATTGACTTAGGTAAGGTTTGTTGACGATAGAAATAAATGCACATTAAAGTGCACCACACTTTTCCATGCAACACCTATGTCCAGAGTACTCCACGACTCTCTCTCTCTCCTCTCTCTCTCTCTACTGCACACCGTCGGCGGGAAGCCCGTTCCCTGCGGAATTCCGTCTTAAATGACATAAACGGTTGTGAATTTTGTATATTAAAAATTGTAAAGATCATTTATATGATAATGGTTTTAAATAATTTTATTATGAATTAATTTTAAACTATTTGATATATTAAATATTTAATTAAAAATATAAAAATCAATTTAGAATTATTAAAAATTTGGATCAACGATATAATATTATAATTATTATAGATTTTATTAACTTCAACTTTTATATTCTTAATAAAAAAATTAATACACTTAATTAGGGGTGGACATTCGGTCGGTTCAGTCGATTTTGGACTATTTTTTAACCGAAAAAATTAAAATATATTTTGATTAATTCGGTTAAAATTAAATTTTAAAATATATTTCATAATTTATATAATTTAATTTTTCAAGTATTTTTTAAAATATATTTCATAATTTTATGTATAATCCCTCTCTTACTCTAAATGAAACAATTTTGAAAGAAAAGTTAATAAATGTTATTAAAATAATTCATATATAATATAAATATAATACTCCCTCCGTCTTTCTATAAGTTGCTCATGTTGTCATTTTCGTCCGTCTTTCTATAAGTTGCTCATTGCTTTTTTACCTTTTTTGGAAACTACTATTCACTTCTTTATTATTATTTTCAATACTTTTTACACTATTTTCATTACTTTTTCACTTTTCTCCATCACATCACTCATACTTTTTCACTTTTTCTATCACATCACTTATACTTTTTCACTTTTTCCATTACATCACTTATACTTTTTCACTTTTACCTTAATTCGTGTGCCCAAAAACAACGAGCAACTTATAGAAATACGGAGGGAGTATATATTATATAATATATATAATATTTCGGTTTTTATGGATTAATAACCGAATCGAACCAAAAAAATTTCGGTTATTGAAATTTTTAACCGAATTAACCGAACCAAATTAACCAAAATATTTCGATTCGGTTTCTCAATTTTTTGCCCACCCCTACACTTAATCAAATATTTAATATTTTAAAACAATTTTATAATTAATTTATTATTAACTATTTTTATATAAAATCTACTCGTTAAAAAATTAGAATTATTCCCCCATCCCCGTCAATTTTTTATATTAATGAAAAAAATTAGCTCGTTCCAAATAGGACGGACAATTCCGATGTTTTAGTTTTATTTTATCACAAAAATTTATATAGAATACTTTATGAAATCTAAAATTCCTAGAATAATTCATGCTTATACCTATATTTCTAAAAATAAGGGTGCAAATTGTTATTTACTTTATTTTTCTTTCATTTTTTAAGGTTTTTCTCTTCCCTGTCTTACGTCGTTCCATTCTTCACCAATCCAGCAACATATCATTCATGTCTCATACCGTAGATTATTTTTATTTTTTTTTATCGATAAATGTTATTGATTAGTAGTTAGAAGTAGTCTCCATACATTCATATATCTCAAAGCTAACCTTATATTTCATCCCTATTCGTTTTAAAAAAGAATCGAACCCGGATCACTCACTCAAGTGAGGAGCCCGATAATCAAACTCACCAGGTTAGATTATTTTCATCATTGTTGTGTCCATAGCATTCTGTAAATTAGATTATTTTCATCATTGTTGTGTCCATAGCATTCTGCAAACAAATAACTTTATTTGTTGCATGCTTCGTTACTAAAAAAATATTACAAAGATGCACATATGGTCTGTGCACATAAACAATTATAATTTTTTTTTATTATTATTTAATTACAACGTATATGATAGATGTAAAAATTATATATATATGAGAAATTAATTTCGAAGAATTTTGTTTTCAGTGTGTAAGCAAAATATTTGTTACTATCCAGCTTAAATATTGTTATTTTACATATATTCGTTTATTTTTATAGAATAAATATTTTTTCATAAAATATAAGAGTAAAATGTGTGTTATTATAAAAAAAAATATTATTTTTCATAAATATTTATTTATTTTTTTAGAAATTGTTATTTTTTCATATGATAACACATAAAATAATAAAAAAAGTATTATTATATAAATTATTATACCTAGATTTAAAGGGATGACTATTAAATTAAAAAAAAAACACATATTTATTTTTATACAAATATATTTTATTCTTGCAGTAATAACATGCATTTGTCTGTATAATAATACAAACTGGAGAATAAATGTGTGTTACTATTAGAAGTTAGAACAATTGTATGATACTATCATATAAAATGTTGTTCTTTTTACATATATTCATTTATTTTTATAAAATAAATATTTTTTTATATAATATAAAGAGTAAAATGGGTGTTACTATAAGAATAAATATTAGCTTTCACAAATATTTATTTATTTTTATAGAAATAATTATTGTTTCATATAATGAAACATTAAAGTAGTAAAAAGCGTGTTACTCCATGAAACAATATATTTAACAGGATGATGAATAAATTCAAAAACACATATTTGTTCTTATAAAAATATATTTTGTCCTTACAGTAACACACATTCGTCCATATAGTGACACAAATTGGGGAGCAAATATATATAGTAACACATATATGACATTAAAAGATGTATTAGTACATTAACAATATATTATCAACAATAATCAATAAAAAAATTAAGAAACTATACTTATTCTTACAAAAATACCTATTATCTTTATAATTACTTGAAAAGTACAAAAAAAAATATATTTTTTTATGGATTAATAATATAAAATTTATTTTTCAATAACACACATGTATCTATATCGTAACATGCAGTCCGAAAACATAATGAAATGATGAAATAAAAAGAAATAAGTGAGTAGTGGATCACATTAACTTAAATAATATTTTGATTCTGAAAAGGTCTCTTGTGCACCAGTTACACCATGCAACTCAAGTTCATTTTTAAAAAGTTGCACAATTTATTATTGAAAAGTTACACAAATTATTACTGATAAATTAAATTATTTATAAAGATACATTTTTCAGTAATAACATGTATAACTTTTCAATAGTATTTTGTATAACTTTTTAAAAATGAACTTGAGTTGCACAGTGTTACTGGTACATTCAAAACTCAGCCTTTGATTCTTATCACATTAAGTAGTAGTGATCATTCCAAATGAGATTTGTTTTATCATGGGTAAAAAATGAAGTTTTCTTTGGTATCGCTTGCTCCCACTATATATAGGTCAACCATATATAGCCCAACAAGGATTCAATAGGATTTGTGTATTTTCAGATGACCTTCTCTTTCTGTCTCTCTCAAATTTTACGATAGAATATTTTTCACATCATTTGTGCCATTTATGTTTTAATGTTTAATTTTATTTTCCAAACTTTTAATGCAAGAACCAAGATGATAATATATATGTATATATATTTTAACATTTCAATGTTCGAACACCAAAAGTAATACAAATTGTTATCATTTGGATATTTCCCCTTATGGTCGAGGGAATGGAAATTTTAATTTATTTTCTTGATGTTTTTTTTAAGTAAATCGTTGCATAATTGTAGTTTTGTATACTGACGTACTTTATATGTATTTATAACTAAATAGCCTAATATAATTAGGGTTCATTTGGTTCAATGGATAAAATAAATAGTTCAAGATAGATTAGACAAGATTATAATTTAGAGATTATTATCTAGGAGTTAAATAATATATTTGGATTGATGGATTAAGATAATTAGTAGTGTAAGATAATTTCATTTTGAATGTTTGGATTGTAAGATTAATAATAAAAACATATGCAATTGACAAGTTTCCATGCAATTATATGTTTCTCAAATAAGTATTAACACTTCACAATTTTCAATGCAATATTAAACAAAACCTGTTATTCTGGCTGCCCTATTTAATGGATTTGGATCATCTTCCAATACAGAAAAATCGATATATCAACAATAATACCCAATAAATAATTTATAAATGAATAATTGATAAATAAATAAATCCAAAGAACAATTTATAATACCTAAAAAATAATTTATAATATTCAAAAAATAATATATAATACCCAAATAATAATTTATAATATCAAAAAACAATTTATAAATGAATAATTAATTAATAAATAATTAATAAACAAGAAATACTCAAATAACAACTTATAATACTTAAAAAATAATTTATATTACCAAAATAATATCTTATAATACCCAAAGAATAATTTAAAATACATAATGAATAATTTATAAATGAATAAATCTAAAGAATAATTTATAATATTCAAAGAACAATATATGATACCCAAATAATAATTTATAATATCTAGAATAATTTATAAATGAATAATTAATAAATGAGTAATACTCAAAGAACAACTTATAATACCTCAAACTCACTAATACATATACAAGAATAACTCACCAAATACCTCAAGAACAAGTTTAACTAATACCCCCAAAAAATATTTATAATACCCAAAGAACAAATTATTAATAACGTACCCCAAGAACAATTCCTTAATACCCAAAAAACAACTCCTTAACACCCAATTTAGTTCTTAATTCATTCTTATCTTTTTGCGTTCTTCCTCAATTAGACTTCTCGTGGATGCATGATTTTATATGCTGGTGACTCAATGAAAATATCAGGTTTCTAATGTTATATACTGAGGATTTATTCTACCTTTATGAGTTGGCATTGAAGCTAAGATAAATATGTTTGTTTTCAAAATTTATGCTCATTTCTTTTCTCTTATTGCTAATTTCATCCAATGATGAGATTCTTTTGCTATAATTTTCATGCCCCAACCCACGTCTGATGTCGAGTTATACTCATATCTATAATCTATGAGCTTTTCAGGACCTTTAGAACAGATTAGATCTTGACAATTTAGTAAATTATTTTATAATTATCCCCAATAATAACTCATTTTGTAGGACAAACATATTGTTTAATAATTACTCCATCCGTTTCACTATAAGTTGCTAATTTTACCATTTTCGTCCGTTCCATTATATGTTGCTCATTTGTTTTTTTTTTATCATTTTTGGAAACTAATATTCATTTCTTTATTATTATTTTTAATATTTGTTACACTATTTCCATTATTTTTCACTTTATTCCATCACATCTTATATTTTTTCAATTTTTTTATCACATCACTTATATTTTTTTACTTTTATTTTAATTCGTGTGTCCAAAATCAACGGGCAACTTATACCGGGACGGAGGGAGTATAAAATACTACCTCCGTCCCAAAACTACTTTCACACTTTTCTTATTTGGACGTCCCAACTCTTCTTTCACATACCTAAAAAATGAAAATTTTTTCTCTCACAAAAGTGAATAAAATATATATTTTTTATTTTATTATTTAACTTTACACTCACATATTTATTTTTTCTTGATTCGCGTGTTCGGAACTACTATAAAAATAGTTTTGGGAACGAGGGAGTATAATTCAAATAACTTCAAATACAATATTCGATACATCTCTGCATAAATTTGTTGCAATTAATGCCCCCCATTCGGGTTAGGATGGACTGGACTTCCTCTTGGGAAGGGTGTGGTTGGTTGTGTGGATTTGGTTAAAATAATAATGGGAAACTTTTGCATTTTATAAGGGAGACTTTAAACCAAGTTCATTAAAAAGTCAACTTTACAAATAAGTTCACATTTCAGTTTTTGCACACACAGAAAAATTATTTTGCACAACAGACAGAAAACATTTGCACAACAAGCAAAAAAACATTTACACAACAGACGAAATCGTTTGCACAATATTTTGTACAACAAAAACAAAATTAATTTGCACAATAAGTCAAAATTAATTTGCACAAGTTACTAATTTATAGTTTTGAAACATATTTATTTTGGATTCAAATTAATTTGCACATAAGTGAAAATACACTTTGCACAATTTTTAGAAAATCTTTGCACAAATAAAATATATACTTTGCACAAACGAAATATACACTTTGCACAATAATAATTACCCCAAAACATGATCACAATTACACCAAAAATACATAACCCTAACCAATCTAACACAAATACAACTTGTACTAATGTGCATTCTTCTTCCGGCCACAAGCCACTACCATTTAAAACTTAAAAGACGAAATTGAATAAAAATAAAATATGACAAATAAGAAAAATACAAGAACCAGTAGATGTTTTGAGACCGATTGAAAAAAAAATCCCAACAAATATGGAGAAACATAAATTCTCTCTTCAATTATCTGCAAATTGTCCCAAAATAATATACACGAGGGTTAGAAATTTGATTGGGCCTAATTTAATAGCCCAACACATGTAAAAGACCTTAGAAATCCCACAACTAGACTCTGTCTTCACCAATCTCTCAAAGTTTCCTCACCACAGAAATCCCAGACCACTCTA
Source organism: Prunella vulgaris (assembly GCA_026898435.1). Taxonomy (NCBI): domain Eukaryota; kingdom Viridiplantae; phylum Streptophyta; class Magnoliopsida; order Lamiales; family Lamiaceae; genus Prunella; species Prunella vulgaris. Next base: position 2,973,094 of record JAPKLY010000007.1, on the reverse strand, counting down.
CCTTCACCAGAAGCCGCTCTTCTTCGATCTGAAAAATCGACACAGAAATTAATGCTAGGGTAGCATAATGAAATCGAAAAAAAATTACACCTGAAAATCTTACCGCCTGAAATCGCCACCCGCCCTTTTGGTTTCTCTTTCCTTAAGTCACAGTGGGCGAGATGCCTTTCTATTTTCTTCGTAGTTGCCCCTCCCCAAGACGCACTCCTGTCGCCGCCACCTGAACCTACCGCCCGTCACCTGAACCTAAAGCCACTGCCCATCGCCTGTAACCATTCCTTTCGCCGCTCTCCATCCCCCTTTTCTCCCTCTTTCCTTTCCTCTCTCGTGATTTTAAATTAAAGATGTGAACTGATTTGTAAGCAATTTGAATTAGTAAACCTATTTTAAACTTTCACTACAATTTAGAACCTCTATGTAATAAACCCAATAATTAATTTAAAATCATTAATAATATAATAAATGAGAAAATTTAAAAGCATGGAAAATACAATAAATGAGAAATTTGGTAGTTTCTTTCAATATTATGAAACCGGTCGGATTGAATTAATCAATTTTCGATACATAATTTTTTTTAAAATACAAATTTTATTATTCATTAAGTGCATGACATAAATTTTTAAATTTAATTTAAATTTTATTTTTTAAAAATACACAATGCATACAGAATTATATACTATATCCGTCTCACAAAACTTTGCATATTTTCTTTTTTAGTTTATCCCACAAAAGTTTGCACACTCCTAAAATAAAAATATTCTTTTAAATCTCCACCTTTAAAATCTTTAACTCACAATCTCCACCATACACATTTTACTCATTACACTTTTCCTTAAAAGCCGTGCCCCCAAAAGTACCTCAAACTTTTGAGGGACGGAGGTAGTATATATATATTGCAATTGTGATATACAGATATTGACACCGATGTATGATAAAATTTATCGTGTATTTACATATGAAAATAATTTAGACCAATTGTCCTACGTCGTAGAAGGGAAAATGATTTGTCATTCTTATCTACTAAAATAAATTAGTCCTTACATGATGTTCTTTTTACGTTTAAAAATTAGAATTTAAAATTTGAAATATTAAAATTGATTCTAGTCTGAAAATTTGAAATTAATTTTAAAAATTCACCACCACCAGTCCACACACTATAAAATTTAATATTTTCATAATCGGACCGGTGATCAAACCGAATAGAGCAACGGTTCCCGGTTGAACCGACGGTCTAACTGTTAAAATTATTTTGGCCTATTTTTTTAATATTAAATATGTTACACTACAAAATAAATAAGATAAATATTCTAATATAAAATCTTAATAAATTATAACTTACATATTGAAATAAACATAATGAAATCGTAGACAATTAAAATTTTCAAAATAACTTAAGTTATAATATCATATTGTAATCCATGAAATATTTTATAACTCATGTATAGTAAAATCTCAAATTAAAATATTGCAATGAACATTTAAAATATATAAATTGTAGAATAAATAAATTTTGGGGTTGGAACATGTCTCAAGACTTAATTTAATAAAAAATAAAATTAAAAAATGAACCGGTTCAACCGATTTTGATCGATTTTTTTTCGGTTAAACCGTAAAAACAGTTTTTAAAGAGTAACCGAACCGACCGATTCAACCGGTTCTCAAGAACAATGATAAAACTACTATCACGCCACTCAGAAACTTTGACATAAACACTCCATTCACTATTACAATCTTCCATTTTAAAATTAATTTTTAAAAATCGCATAAAACTCCAATATACTAATAAAAAATGAGGTACACTCATGTAAATGTTTTACAGTGTAAAATATATCATATTAAAAATTTGCGGGTCTTTAATTGGATCCGGTCAAATTTGAGCATTTTATTTCAAAAATATTCACAATTATAATTTCAGGTTTTTTCGCTCCCAAATATATTATAATTTGGCAAATGCATGTTATAATCAGATTAAAGCAAAGTTTTGTACTCCCTCCGTCCCAGAGGTGTTTTCACCTCTGGGATGGCACAACTTTTAAGAAAAGTAGAGTATTGTGTAAAGTTATATTATTAAAATAATGAGATTAGTTGGATTGTGAGGATAAAGTTAAAGTAATAGTTTCCATTTATAGGGTGTGAAAACAATTGTGGGACGGACGAAAAAGAAAAGTGTGAAAACAATTATGGGACGGAGGGAGTATGAAAATAGTTCATGATAAACTTATCATTAATCAGTTTTAAAGTATCAAACATTTAACCAGGTGTATCAAAAATCTCATCAGGTGCATCAAATTGATGAGGTCAATTAAATTTATATTAACCTTAACATTTTGATACACTTGACCAAATATTTAATATTTTAAAACAATTTCATAATAAACTTATCGTGAACTATTTTCACATAATACCTACTCTCAGATTAAATATTTTTTACATATATTTATTTGTTTTGTAGAAATAACATTTTTTCTACAACGTAATAAAAAATGTGCTACTAAAAGGAAAAATATTATTATTTTCATAAATATTTATGAAAAAATAATATATGTTCTTATAACAACACACAACTTGCTCTTGTATTATATGAAAAATTATTTATTATATCAAAATAAATAAATATATATAAGGAGAACAACATTTAATAAGATTGTAACATACATTTGCTCCACAATTTATGTTACAATATGAGCAAATGTGTGTTATAATATGGGCAAACACATGTTACTATAAGAGAAAATGTACTTTTATAAGAATAAATATGTATTTTTTAATTTAATCATCATTCCTTTAAACATATGTATCTTGATTCATACATTAACATATTTTTTCACTATTTTATATGTATTACTCCCTTCGTCCCAGACCAATTTGGACACTTTCCATTTTGGGTTGTTTCAAACCAATTTGCACACTACTTAAAAGGGAAACTTCGATTTACGTGCACACTCACAAAATTTTCCACACATTTTGCCTAATAATAACACGCACTTGCCTAAATTATAACATACTTGGAAGCGAAAAATATGGAATTCCACCATAGAAGAATTTTTAAAAATAATGCACAAATTCAACCCAACCCGGTTAAAAATCCACAAATTTTTATATTTATGATATATTTTACATCGTGAAACATTTTATATAATTTTTTTTTTTATAAAATACAGAGTGAAACAGAGTAATCAACGGTCCCAATGCCAATAAATCATAAATAGAAGGCGATGGAGACAAAAGCAGCTGCGATCTGCAAACCGACCCAAATTTAAATAATATATTTGTCTGATGTAATGAAAGAGACAAAGAAAGAGAGAATTGATTGCCTCCGGCGACGAAAAAGTAGAAAATGACAATTCAGAGGATGGCTTCAGCCCATTCTCCGGGCGCCCATGTGTGGTACCTGGCCACCTTAGGCCAGGTTTATCAGCGCCCATTTCATTTATCAAGACTCCTAATTAGAAACTGTTTGGAGACAGTTATTTACTTAATAACTCCTTTATGTATAAATACAACTCTGATCTCTTTCTTTGAGATTATTAAGAAATATTCTCTGTAAACTACTCCTTTGATTCAAGAAGATTCAATATCATTCGGTTGTAGCAAAAGACAAAAAAAAAAAGCAAAAAGGAAAATGTAAATTGTATGGGTCAGCGACCCAGGCTGTGAGACAGCATGCCTCTCAAATTTGGGGGACCAATCAATGGTTGACACATGTCAACTTTTGATTGGTTCTCCATATTTTATATATAATACATTTTATTTTAAAAATTATTAATTTAAAAAAAATAAAAAATATACCAAAATTCGTATTTTTTCATTCTCTATAAATAGAGACCACTCTTGATATATTTTGGAGCACATTAAAAATTACTATTTTTTTCACATTAAAAATCACATATTCCAAATTAATCAAGTTTTAATTTTAATTTTGTGTAGTAATTTTTTTTTCATGTTAATTAAAAATTATTAGTAAAAAATATATTTATTAATTAATTTTAAAATAAAAAATAATTATTGATAATATATAATAAATAAAATAAAAGAATAATAAAATGATATAATATTAGTTAACCTATGTTGTATGGGTTGCTGATAAAAGTAAGATAAATGAATGTATGATAGGTTGTGTAGATGGATGAGAGAGAAATAATATTTAATTGAGGAATCGGGTTGTCTGGGTTGCTGATAATCGTGGTCTTAAGTATTCAAATTGAAGGCATCACGTAACAAACATTTATCACACAATTTGACTTGGTGATGAAATTTTCTCTCTTTCTCTCTCTCTCTCTCTCTCTCTCTCTCTCTCTCTATATATATATATATATATATGTATTATATATATATATAGGCAACTCCATCCATCCCCTGGAATTTGCACACTTTCCTTATTCGAACGTACCATAAAAATTTACATACTATTAAAAAAGAAAACATTGATTTACGTGTACACTCACAAACCTATACACATATTTATCCATATGTCACTACTTTATAATAGGGTTGCAAACGAATCGAATCGAATCGAATATCATAGTTTTGTATTTGTATTTGAATAATAATCGAATCGAATCAAATTCGAATCATAAAAATTCGAATCGAATTCGAATCATAAAAATTCGAATACGAATATCATAATTCGAATACGAATACCTAATCGAATCAAAAGTATTTGATTCATTTACAACCCTCGGGTAAGAGTTTGAAATATAGGTGCATATGATATCTAGATTATTATCTAATGAGCTTACATCCTTAAAATAATAGTAATTATAATAGCCATAAATTTCTAATGGTCTATAATCTTAAAATAATAATAATAACAATAATAATAATAATAGCAATAATTATACTAACTATTAAGTCTATTATCATTATAATATTTATAAAAAAATATTTAATCGAATATTTACGAATATCGAATCGAATATCATTATTTTGTATTCGTATTTGAATAATAATCGAATCGAATCGAATATTTGTAATCGAATTCGAATCATAAAATTTCGAATACGAATATCAAAATTCGAATATGAATACCGAATCGAATCAAAATTATTTGATTCGTTTGCAACCCTACTTTATAGTATATAAAACACATTTTTCTTAAAAAATGTACCGTCCCGTAGGGTGCAAATTCCTACTGAACGGAGAGAATACTATATTTACAAATAGGTGCTGTGCAGAAAAGAAATGCTTCCATGCAAAAAAAAAGATATTTATATACAAATATTGTGAATCTATTTATAAATATAATAATTTTTTTAATCTATACATAAATCATCCATATATGCAATTTTTGGTAGATTATCTTTTATGTTGGTGTTGGTGGACGTGAATTATGTGTCCACCGATTAACGTTTACTTGGCATATACTAAATTATAAAAAATTAAATTTATTATTTGCACATTGGATTTTCATGGTTTGCCCCGAAAAGATATGAACAAGTAATAATGTAGGAGTATCATTTAGCAATGTGTTAGGTGGAAGGTGCAAAAAGCTAGGAATGAAAATATTTTCTAAAAGAGTAAAATTTTTAGGGTGATTTACATATAGGTTAAAAAAAATTACTATATTTATAAATAGATGTTGTGTAGAAAAAAAATATACTTCTATGCAAATATTGTAAATTTATTTGTAAATATAGTGACTTTTTAAAACATATGTAAATCACCCAAAATTTTTATACAATGATTATACCGTGCAATACTAATGTCTAAGCCATTAGGATTGTGTATATTTGACAATTAGTGTTTAATAACTCCAATTGTTTAAAGTAAATACTCCTTACTTTTTAATGAACCAACCATAGTTATTTAAATGTATACTTAAATTATACGAAACTAATACTTTTTGAGGTGGGTGGCCGATGGTCGATAAAACAGCTGATGGCATCAAATTTTTGTGTGGAGGTAGATCAAATTAGAGCTAACTATATTTATTTTCCTTCTAAACTAAATAAATTTGTGCTCGATTTGTATCTTTATTCCTGTAATTTGGGGAGTACGATCGAGAGACACTCAATTTTGAATACAATTTCTTTTAACCATGAAAAAGAAAAATTACATGCATATAGAGTAAAAAGATGATATAAAAATAAATCTTTTTATGCACTAGATACATAGTGCAACTCAAGTATACTTTTAAAAATTACATTTGTTATTACTAAAGAGTTAGCCCCACTATAGCTGAAAAAGCACCCAATTATATTTTAACAGGGTGTAACTTTCAATAATAGCATAAATGATTTTCAGTATTAATAGAGTATTTTTTTTAAATATGCTTTTATTATAGAGTAACAACCAACTGATACTGGTCAAGATCTCAGAGATTATCATCTTCCAAGAGACAGAAAAGCTAGTTATTGATGAAATTAATTAATACTCAATACTATTGATATGGTTTTCCCCATGAGATTCATTCGTTATAGTGATCGTTTAGGATTCTTGAGTGATATATTTAATTAATTGGCAGAAATGGGTTGTATTTAGGATTATTTACACTTTGATCATGTAAAACCATTGATATTTAAGTTTAGTCATGCACTTTTTAAGAATACCAAAATAGTCCATTACTAATACAAAATGGTCAGTTGGTCCCACACCTTTTTTATACCCCAACTCAACCATGTAACCACCCCCCCCCCCCCCACATACCCTTGCCTACTCACCCCATTCTCTGTTATTCCCAAAAAATTGTGGACAATACTCATTTGCTGCAAAATCCGTCGGACAAAGAATTCCCCCAGGTAATATCCTTCATCTGATTTTGAAAATTCAAATTTTAGTTTGTTGTGCTCTTTCATACTTCATCTTCTTCGAACCAAATTCATACTTCATCTTCTTCGAACCAACTTCTTCTTCACCTAGTTAACTAATGGATGTTCCGACGATCCTTGCAGCCAAATTCAAGGGGCAATGCAATTTCATCTCCGTTCGAGCATCCGATTCATTCCATAGTATCCAGTCTCAAGTAATCGGTAAGTGGGCTGAACTGCAGAACTCTTCTTTTTCATTTTCATGTTCCGTTGGTGATTTTGAGAATGTGGCTCTGGAGTGTGACGATGATTTAATAAACATCCGTACTATCTCCTCTAATTTAGCACTTAAATTAGTCACTGCTGTTGTTTGTGAAGTGTCCCCCCCCCCGAATGATCAGCGTCCTACAATTCCATCATCTAGTATATCAGGGTCCAATGATAATGTTCCTTCTGATTTTTGTGCGCCTTTTCCATTCCCTAACTATGATGTATGCCCTGCTGTCCCTAAGAATGCTTATCTATCTGATAATTGGTCTGATCTTTTTAAAAGTGGTGTTGGGGCAGTGTTTCATGGGGGCAGTGATGATTTTAAGGTTTCTCTTAGGAAGTATGCAACCAAAATGGGTTTTAGGTTCAAGTTTATGAGGAATAATGCTGAATACATACATGTTATTTGTCGGGAGTCTATCACTTTTGGGTGTGAATGGTATATTCGATCTAAATTCGTTCATGGTTGTGGAGCATTTATTATATACAAGGCCAATTTTTCCCATAAATGTGTAGGAATGTTGTATTCTGATAAGACAAAAAGGCTTTGCCCTAAAATAATAGGAAAGCTCGTGATTGGTGAGGTTAAAAGTAATCCCGATATGGGGGGAAAAGAAGTGGCTTCCTTTTTCCACAATGCGTATGGATATGAGATCCCATACCATAGGGCTTATAGGGCTGTTGAATCAGCGAAGGAACAGATTTATGGTAGTTATGATGATTCATATGGAGACTTACGTTGGTATACGGCAGCTGTACAATGTACTAATCCGGGTAGTATTGTGGAACTTCAGGAAAACACTACTTCTCATTGTTTTGAGCGTTTGTTTATTGCCTTTAATGCGTGTGTTGGGGTTTCAAGTTCTGCCGACCATTGCTGTTCATTAATGGCACCTTCCTTAGGGGTCGAGCAAAGGGAACCCTACTTGTGGCAACAGCCAAAGATGGAAATGATGGTAAGTTTTTCAACATTTAGCTTATCCTAGAAATCTGTTTTTTGCATCACGAGACTGGCTTTTTAGAGTGTTTTGTTTGTTAGGTTTGTTTCCAGTAGCGTTTGCCCTTGTATCTGCAGAGAACACCTCAACTGGGAGTGGTTTATAAGGAAAATAAAGGAAAATATCAGGCATGAGAGGGAAATTATATACATATCCGATAGGAACACCGGAATTCTTTAGCCATAAATTCTGTCTTCAAGGAACCGAACCATTTCTACTATTTTTGGCACTTGCTAAACAACCTTAAGGGGCATTTTTCATCTGGTTGGACAAACAATCAACGTGAGGATCTGGGAGATCTTTTCAGGTTAGTTGCATATGCACCAGACGAGCGTATTTTCAACCAAAAAATGGATTTGTTTAAACACGTAGGAGGTAAGAGAGCTGAAGAGTATATGCAAAGTGTACTAAAAGCTTCATGTCTTCTAAAAGCTTCGGGTGGGGGGGTGTATGCAAAGTGTACTAAAAGCTTTGAAGCTTTAAAAAAAACAGTATATTGGAACCTTCATGTCGTCTTCTATTCCTGTCCTTATCATTGCGTCCAGTACGAACAGCGCAGGGTGTAGGTTGATACTCCGAATCAAATTCAACTCTTCTCCGGGGCTGCTCCTTTTCACGTACTGATTTTTTTTTTTTGCATTTCTTGTAAGTTATTAAATAAAAAATGGGGTAATGATCAATGTATTTTGACATACCTCCTTTCATTGGTGAAAATTCATTCATTTTCACAGGAGTTCTTGTATTATATCTCTTCCTATGAATATCCCCACCAACATCTTCTACTGCATTAAAACTCATATTAAGGTTATTACATAAATAAAAACGTCAATATAAGGAATTCCAACATTAGGTTTAACTAACCATTTTTATGTGTTGAGGATTTCATAACATCAACCCCCCTTCTTGCAGAATATTCTTTCCTCTGAGATCTTTGACTTTCATGATCTAAATTACACAAAAAACACATTACTAACCAAGAAAACCACAACAACTTATGATACTTTTAAAAACACACATGATATAAATTACACCAAACACACATTCACCTTTATATTTGTCATCAGTTTGTTCCTGCCTCCTACTGGAACCTTTGTTAGGAGTTTTCACCGGGAAAAAACGTTTCTTGATGTAAATATAACATTTTTGTTTCTTTCTTGTCAATAATAAAAAAATCCATTTTAATGAAAAATCACATTTGTTCTTCAGATGTGAATCTTTATCTCCCTTATTTCCACCACGGTGAGCATGCTTAGTATTTGACCGAGGGCTATCATATTTAAGAGAAACACACAAAAAAAACATCATACACGGAAAAAAATATGTTTAGAAACAAAAATATACTTATTTAAGACAGGGGATATATACTAAACTGATGACAGGTAGGTCTTCTTCTTCATCCGAAGTTTTGATCTCGTTCTCCTTCCATATCTTTCATTTCTTGACATTATGAATACTACTCAACAAAAAAACTTAAATCAAAGCAAGAACTATTTATCTATAAACCAGAAAAACAAAGAAAATGATAGTTCAAGAACAAACCCTTCAATTTTCTTGAAGAGCAATACTCTCCAAAAAACGGGCGGGAGACTTGGAGAACACAAGTAGGTGGAATATTGCAATTGTTGAACCCCAAATGGCTTTTTGAAATGGGCAAATTTGAGTTGAAATTGATTTGAAATGAAATTCAAATTCGAATTTCTTACCTTCTTACCCAATTCTGCAGACCTTGGAGCTCCATAACCTTGTTTGGTGTGGCTGGAATGAAAGTGGCGGCTGTCTTCTCCTATTACCGAGGGAAAGGAGGGGGTGGAATGGGTGGAGGGTGATTTTCAGCACACATGGGGTGGGGTTTGTGTAAAGTGTGGGCCCAATTGACTATTCTTTTATTTTTAAAAAGTAACTGACTATTTTGTATAAAATGGTGTTCTAATTGATTATTTTGTCACTGCCCCTTGTATTTATGTAATTTTTTGGATTTAATAGAATGAAGTGTTGATCCTCCTATGAAGGTAGATCCAATTGGATATATAGAACTACATAAATTTCTTTTCATTAATTTTAATTTTCAGCTCGTAGTTTGAAGTTATTGTTCTTATAGCTTAAGTTGATGATTGAGTTCATCTTTTAAATGATTTGGTACAATAATTTCAACAATAGAAGTACTTCTTTCATTTAAATCTTCACCATAAGAAAGAGTCAGCAATAAGTTTTTGAATGGTCATATTACAAATTTTCAATGAACACTTGTTACAATAAGTTTGAGCCTTCCTTTCAAAAAATATAAAATAAAATAAATAAATAAATTTGAGCCTTTAACTTATTTTATAGTAGTAATATATATGTATATGTTATCTAATAATAATTTTAACATTGATAATAATATTCCTCCATCAAGAAATAAATTTCATATTCTTTTTCTATTTAAATTACTCCCTCCGTCCATGAAAATTAGTCCATGTTGCCTTAAATAGCCGTCCACAATAAATAGTCTACCTACCCAAAATGGAAAATTTTCAATCATTATTTTTATTTTTTTGTACACATATACTCACTTTTACACATCATATCAAATATTTTATTAATAATTAACACTTCTTTATACTAATACACTCACTTTTACACATCAATATCAATTTTTTCTTAATAACCGTGCACAACTAAGGTAGACTAATTATCATGAACGGAGGGAGTATCTTATAATAAACTTCACACCTTTAAAATAGAAATTCTTTCGTAAACTTTACAATCACAATATATTTTTTGCACACGATATTAGTACTTTTGGGTTATACATATCCACGAACCTGACTTATTTATTTATTTATTTTATACATAAATATTTATGAAATTACTCCTTAAATTTCTACTCGTTCACTTTTTTAGTTTGTGTCTTTCTACGTGTGAAAACTATTTGGAAACCGATGTAATATTAATTTAAAATAGATAAACACAATGTTTGTATTTCATTTTTGGTCGATACCAACTATAAGAATCATTCTCATAAAATTTCACATTCACTTTATTCATTAATTATTTATTTCATTCTGCTATAATTTTAATCAATGTGCTAATATTTTAAAGCCTAAACACAAATTAAAAGCTCAATAACTAGTTAAATAATTAAAATACCTTAATCCATTAATATTAAAATAGAGCAACATTTATATTAAAAAAAGAAAAAAGTATCATCGCATGCATAATTGTCCAAGACCAATTTTTTTTTTTTAATTTACTTAGCAGAAACCTTTGACCTCAGTTTCACTTCAAAGTTCAAACACTTCGAATTTTTTGACTTCATGCTTTCAGACGATTATTTTATTGAAATTATTACAAGGAAGGGTACGTTTTTGCCCTTCAAATACAAAAAAAAAAACATTACTTTTCTAAAAACACAAAAGGTTAAGTATGTAATTTTAATATTATTTACAAGCTCGTAATAATTAGTATTTTCATATTATTTTGAGTACACTTTAAATAATTTTTGCACCATTTATTATAATTATTTTTCAAATTTACTCTAATTACATTATGCAAAACGCTCCTTCAAGTAATTTTTTTTTTTGTGCTAATTTACTGGACAGCACCCAATAAAATTTTAAGGTGTGTACCATTTGCATAATATGTTGTACTATTTAATACATTATTAAAAATAGTATAACATCTTAAATTCAAATTAATAAAAGTGGTATAGCACCTTAAAATCCTATTGAGCATGCGACACAGATGTTAAATGGGTGACGACCCGCCAACTTGACCCATTTAATCCTTAAAGAACCCATGTTATTAATTTAGTTAAAATCCAACTAATTCAATATGACATCTCTAACGAGGTGTTTGGTTTTCTTAGATAGGATAGATTGAGTATGCTAGAATTTCAATAGATTGTATTAATTGTAATGTTAATTTTAAAATAATGTGTGTTTGATATTTATGATTATTTTATTAAAATTAATCGGATGTAATAATTGAGGTCAAGTTATTCCTTTTTTGTAAGATTAGGTTGAATAAAAATTTCGGACCAAGATTTAATCCTGGGCTCAAATCCTAAAAACCAAACACGATTTTATTTAGGATTAGAAACTTAATCCACCCTAATATATGAAACAAAACACCCCTAATAATATTATTTCTAAAATGAATCTCGTTTTGAAATTTTGAAGTTTGTTGATGATGAGACTGGAATCGATAAAATTAGATTTATGAATTATTATATTATAATCAGATAATAGTTTATTTAGCCTTCAATAAATTCAGGGTTTTTCCCAGTTTTATTATAAAGCATGGTATAATGTATCAAAAGATCTCTAAACTATTAACTTTTGGTTTAAAGAGCCCTCAAATTATTTTTTGTTTTAAGAAGCCATTAGACTATTAATCTTTATTCATGAGGCCCCTAGTAATGAAAATTGCTGATCCAGTTTAATATTTTACATTAGAAAATAACGAATTAATCAAATTTAAGGTTATTGAAATCAAGTTTCAACAAAAAAAAAATATATTTTTTTGAATTGCTTAAAAGGATCTTATAAAACAAAAAATCTATATTCTAAGTGATTTTTAAAATAAGAATAGTTTAGGGTCCAATGAAACAAGAATTGATAATTTAAGGACTTTCTAAAATAAAAATAAAAAAGTTTGAGAACTTTTTAAAATAAATATTAATTACTCCCCCGTCCCAACATTTGCTTCATAGGTGGAGTTTCACGCATATTAAGAAAAAATGAAGTATGTGAGTATGAAATTAAATAATAAAATATATAAATCATGAAAATGTACTAAAACCAAATCATAATTACTAATTAATTAATCTAATAATCTAGAAGGAACGTAGAATGTCACTTGTAGTTGTGCCAAACAACACAACGTCAAGCTTCTGCGTCATCTTCACTGGTCTTGGTATTACTGCTCTTTGTCAGTGTATTGGAAAAAATTAAAAAATACTTTTCGCCAAAAACTATTGTCCATTTCACACCTTTAGTTATTAATAGGATTAAAGATTTTGCAATTATATAATTTATCACACTTTACTTGGTTCACATGAATAATATTTGGAAATTTATATTGTAAATTAAATTTTTTTTTTTAATAATTTACAAGACCAGTGAAATAAGAATTTATATGAACTCGAGTTGAAAATAGACTTGCTTCTTCTTAAAAGTCTTGTTCTTCAAATTCATTTATATTTTCTCAGTTTTGCTTCCAAATAATTTAAGAGGGTGCTTGACTACACTTATTTTAAATATCTTATAAGTTTTAATATTTCATAAGTTGTTTTAAGAGTTTATTAAATATAAAATTTAAGTAGTTTATAAGTTGTTTGAGTGTTTGACTAGTTAATTTTTTGATAATTTATCATAGTTGTTAAAAATATTTATTTAATAATTTTTTTTTTTTTTTTTTATGTTGAGGTAGGAGTTGGGGAGTGATGGTGAGGTTCGGGGTGAGACGGATGGAGGTGATGAGAAAAATAAGTTTGAATATTTCCCAATTTATTATTTTTTTCAATTTATAAGTAAGAAGCTTATTTTAAGATCTTATAAGCTGTTACACATTTTATTTTACCAAACGCTCTAAAAGAGTTTATAAATTTTTAAACAATTTATAAACTGTTTCGAAGAACTTATAAACTGAACCAAAAATTTCTAAATAGTGCTTTTCACTCTCACTCCAAAAATGTCTATTGTTTGTATGGTAGCTAAGTAAAATAATTTATTGGATAATAACGAATAAAAAGAAGAATAATTATATATCTCATATGTTCTCAATATTTATTCTCACTTTCTATTTTTGTCTCCCTCTCAAATTTTTTCTCATTTCTATTTTAGAAAATACTCCATTTGTTTCTAGGAATTTGCACTTTTTTTATTTGAACGTCTCACACAAATTTGCACACTACTAAAAAAGAAAACATTAATTTACGTGCACACTTACAAATCAATATACATATTTACCTATAGGCCACTATTTTATATATAAAACATATTTTCTTTAAAAAAATGTGTCGTCCAGTAGGATGCAAATTCCTACGGGACGGAGGGAGTATTATTTTATCATCACACTCACAAACAACCACTTTATTCTCGAGTGGACCCCACAATTATTCCACAATATCTTTACTTTATTAACTTTATCTCATTTTCCTTAAAATATATTCCTTCCGTCCCAACTCTTTTTTTCCCTTTTTCCCATTTTGGGACGTCCCAACTCTTTTTTCCTACCTTAAAAAGAAAATAATTCACACTCACATACTCTACGTTTTTCTTAATCAGTGTGCTCATGTCTTTTGAAAAAGGGCCCGGGAACGAAGAGAGTATAAGAATAAATTTAAGGAACAAATGGAGTAATATTTTTCTAAAATTCTAGTTTCTCTAAATACGAATATTATTATACAAAATTACTATCACGGTCTCGTCTTCATCATTTCCCCGACAAAAAATGACATACCTTGTCCGGAGCAAGTACCGTATGGAACAGGATTCCCGGTCATACCTGCTCTCAAGCCAATGCAAACGATATTCCAAGTCAATTTATAGGAATTTTCGCCTACTAAAATTCTTCAAAATTGTCCCGTGTCCCCACTACTAAGACTTCGTTTAATAAATGCGGACAGATAAGAAAGAGGTTGATGTATAAATTATCTTCTGTTTGGTTAATAGTACTTATGCACTTAATTTCTTAGCAACATTAATTTGTGTGTGTACATAAGACCTCCCAAATTGTTAACAGTTGTTGTTTCAAATTCTTCAATGTTAATGAGAATTAAATTTTATTTTCCTTTTTTATCTTTATATATGTTGAATGAGGGTTTGTGTTTATGGTGGTTACATCATTAGTGTTGTGCTCCAATTATGGAATAAGTTGACAAAAAAGAATGTTGTTGATTGTGGTACGGGGGATTGATTGGGGAGGATGATTATAGAATGAGATGAGAGTAATCAAATGAGGGTAATGATTACCTTATTTAGGAGGAAAATCAATATTGTGTACCTCATTTATTCTCATTATCTACTATAATTACTATATATGTATCCTCACTCCCATTACAATTGAAGAATTTCATACCAACTGCCCCTAAATCCATATTTATATTCACCGAAACTATCGGTCCTTTACTATTTTAGATACAACAAAGAAACACATGTATTTCTAAAAATATTTAAGAATTTTTTTTCAAATTTTATAAATTTTATAATTATAACATGAACTTTTAAAGTTAGCAATTAGATACATGAGTTATTTGAGTACTACAATTCAATATATTGTATAAATTTTCATTGATACTTAAACTTAAGTTGCAGCTGGAGTCACCACTAAGGACACGTCACACGTCACCTATTTCTATTTATATTATTTTACATTTTTATTAAGCAACTCAATCAATCCTATTTCAATTAACTCAATTCAAAATCACGGAATATATATAACTTGAATAAGCATGCCATTGAATCACATATATAAATATATTACATATGTAAATTTGGGGTAGGTACAATGAACACCTAATGTGTACCTAGATTAAATTATCGCATATATATTATAAATTTAGATATTACAATATATATATATATATATTTATATTGGAGAGTAGTGTATTTATTTTAGAAGGAAATAAGAATCTAAAATTAAATGAATGATGTACTGATAATGTATTGTAAAATAGAGAAAACAAAGACGCACACAAATTTATTTATACAGTTCATCATAAATAATTACATCGTATCAAGTCTAGACATATATTTCATATTTCTGTTTCTATTTATAACCATACTAGATCGAAAAGATATATTTATTCTAATAAGGGCTCATTTGGTTCGTAAGATAAAAATATTTATCCGCCAAAAACATGCATGTTTTTAACGGATAAATATTTTTATCTTACAAACCAAATGAGCCCTAAATAGATTATTATTGCCCTAATGCTCATAAAAAATCATAGTCCAATAACCATCTTTTAAATAATATCCATAATATTAATTTATTCACAACATAAACAGCAACCAAACGGCCTTAACCCACTGACAGTTAGCCAATCTATGCCTTATTGGATATAGCTAATCTATGCATGGATTTTAACTAAAGAGAAAAACTAGGTCAACTCGGGTTTATCAATTTTTAAAAATGAGTTAATTCTATATAAGTACACAACTTTTTACTCAATTTTCAATTTAATTATGAGCTTTATGATTATTGTAAAAAATTACAACCTTTTAAAAAGTTTCAATTCGATACACATATTTTTTTTACGGCCAGCAACTGATGACGTGTCTCACCGGAGCGCGTGAAATGTTGTCACGCTGGCGTACACGTGTGAAATACTTTTTTGGAAAATTCTATATAAATACATCACATTTTACTCAACTTTCAATTTAATCCTGAGTTCACGATTATTATAAAAAATCTCAACCTTTTAAAGAGTTTCAATTCGATACTCTTTTTTTTTTCCGGCTAGCAACTGATAACGTGTCTCGCCGGAACGCGTAAAATGTTGTCACGCTGGCGTAAACGTGTGAAATTACTTTTTTATATTTTATTTTTTTCCACTCCATATATTATATATATAAAAAATAATAAAAATTTATATTAAAAATATTTTTTGAATGAGAAATACTATGGAAAAAAAAACGTTTTCCACCATATTCAGGAGTAATAATGATTACACATAACAGTGATACGAGTTCATGTGAACTCGAATTCACAAGAGACGCACTCAATTCAAATTAAGTAAAGAAATAACAGCAAAATAAATTTCCACCTCTCAATTAATTTTCAAACCTTTGCTAGTCAAAGCAACCTCTATCAGAAATTTAAAAAGAGATAAAATATTCAAGCTTCCAACATTTTTCTTGCAACTGATTAGAAACAAATTCAATCTAGAACTCCTAATATATTTTATTAATACAAAAGCGTGACTTGAATTGTAAATGAAGAAAAATCAAAGTAAATAAAATGGAGATAATGAATTATTTTCTTGGAATTCCACTGACAATGAACAGTAAAACCAACACCGTACCGGTGACGATGACGTTGAAGCTTGACCTTACATTTAAGTGAGATCAACTAAAACTAAGTTGTTTACCAAATAAGTAAACATTTTACATTCCTTCTAGATTGGCCACCACTACTTTTTCATCGTTTATATGTACTCTTCGAGTAAAGTCTCTTTGTGCACCAGGTGCACCGTGCAACTCAAGTGTATTTTTAAAAATTGTACAATTTATTACTGAAAGTTACACAAAGTATAACTGAAAAGTTACATCATTAAAGATACACTTTTTAGTAACAATATGTGTGACTTTTCAACAGTATTTTATATAATTTTTTAAAATTAAACTAAAGTTTCACGGTGCACCTGGTGCATATAAGACTAAGATGCTCTCTTCCCTCTAAAATTTTATACTTTCCTTTAAAAAAAACACTATCACAATATTTATTTATTTGAAATACTCTTAATTCGTTCATTGATAAAAAAAATCAATAAAATAATTTTAGAAAAACGCGTGTCCTACAAAATATGAAATTTAATTAAGAGGAAATAGAGGGACTAATTTTTAAAGTAAAATTATTTGAAAACTATGTCAAAGATAACAGAGGAGTATGGCTCAAATTTATAATCTTGTGTGGTGAAATTTGGTCCGGGCCAAATAAAAGGTATGGATCCATATATAAAGAACCTAGCACTAAGAGACCTCTCGACTCATACTCCAGATATAAAATAAGTTTTGTGCAAGACGCTCTCATATATAAAATAAAGCATTATTAATATTTGTTTTCTAAATTTATTCTCACTTTCTATTTTTGATTTTACACCAAATTTATGCTCGTTCCTTTTTTTAGAAAATGTTATTTATTATTACACTCATAAATAAAAACTTTATTCTCTAGTGGACTCACAATTATTCAAAAATACATTTACTTTATCTAATTTATCTAATTTTTCTTAAAACTCGTGCACCCACAAATGAAAATAAATTTGGAAATGGAGGAAGTATCTAACTCATCTGGCCACCGGGCTCCTCACTTAAGTGAGTGGTCTGAGTTCGATTCCTTTGGGAACGAATTAAGGGAGATATAAGGTTGGCTTGGAATGTTTGGGAGACTTGGCGTACTAATTTATAACTACTAACAACTAACACTTACCGATAATATATATATAACATGAGTAAATGAAATCCACCTCACATGATTTTTGCCCCAAATGTAAGATCACTAGGCCTTGAAACAATTGGATGAACATGAATCCTTTTAAATCTTCATGTCCTTAGGGCTCGTTTTTTATGGGGTATGAGCCATTGAAGTAGTAATTAAACTCGAGTTCACGGTAAACTCGAATTCATACAAGTTTTTCTCAAAAAATATTTGTGGGCGAACAAAAAAAAAAAAGTGAAAAATAATTTCGTAGATGGATGGAGTAATATATTAGAGTGTATCACATGTTTGCACATTCCTCACGCTTTATTCAAACGGAAATATTTCAAATATTTAATTTTGAATTTAGCTCAAATTGGAATAATTTTAAACATTTAGCAAAATTATTTCATTTGAAATTTATAGATTCTTAAGTCCTTTTGTTTCCAAATGTCTTTAAACTTCAAATAACTTTATTCAAATGCATTCTTAAATGAAAATGTGTTGTAACATCAAAGAAAAAGTACAAGAGAAATTATGGATGTTCAACCTTTTTTATTTTATTTTAGCTTATCTTCCCAACGCTCCCTCCAAAATTTACCATTTACAAGAAAACCAAAGCAGGATGCAGAGCCAAAAAGTGGCGGTCAGTGTTGGCAACTAAGAAAAGTATTTCTATTTAAAGCCATCTCATGACTCTTGCTTATAATCTAACTTCACTATTTCCATAATTGCTAAGTTTTCTCATTCTGAGTAGAAATTAAGCATCAACATGGAAGTGAAGCTGATCAGCCCAATCCTAATTTCTCTACTTGCAATAATTTTCATTAATATTGTCCTAAAATTACTAAATTCGATTTGG
Organism: Prunella vulgaris; assembly: GCA_026898435.1. Taxonomy (NCBI): domain Eukaryota; kingdom Viridiplantae; phylum Streptophyta; class Magnoliopsida; order Lamiales; family Lamiaceae; genus Prunella; species Prunella vulgaris. Next base: position 2,954,093 of record JAPKLY010000007.1, on the reverse strand, counting down.
TTTAGGCCCAGAAAGCTGGAGAAGTATCTAAGGAAGCAGGGCTTCAGGGGGAATCCATACAGAATACTTCTTGGGGACATGAAAGACCTCGCCACCGTCATGCAGACGGAGCAGCCCAAGACGACGAAGCTTTCCGACAATATACCTTTGCATATTCTCCCATATTACAACAACATTATTGATAAGTATGGTACGTTGTTGTAGCTTACTTTCTCCGTCCCAATATAAATTTTACACTTTAAAAAAAGAAATAAAACACTCTATTAATGCCTACTTAATTTATTTCTAGAGTAAGACTCTTGTGAACTCTATGTGTAATCACTATTATTTATATATTATCACTGTTGTAAAAATATACTTAATTTTTTAACAGGGATAGTGTATATATATGCATAACAGTGATTGTATATACACATGATAATGATAATTGATAACCCGAGTTCATACTTGTTTTTTTGTCATATTTCTAAATACTCTTCATTTATTACTCCAAAAAATAAATAAAATATTTCATCCGTCCACAAAATATAAACACCGTTGTGTTTACACTAGTTTTAAGAAAAAAGTGGATAAAATAAATGTATTGCGAGTGTACTGTGAGGTCCAGTTATGAATAAATTAATTAATTGCGAGAATGATGATAAAGGGACTGAGGGAATATAACATTAGCTTCTGTTTTGATAATCTAGTCACATTTGTTTCTCAGGCAAGAACTCGTACGTATGGTTTGGGCCTTCACCAAGAATAAACATTGCAGATGCAGAGCTTATGAAGGAGATTTTGACTAAACCTGATGTATTTCAGAAGCCACTTCCTGAGCCCATTGGTGAGATGATTGTGGGAGGGCTCCTGTTTCTTGAGCATGAGAAGTGGGTTCCCCGCAGAAAGATCGTCAACGCCTCCTTCCTTCTCGAGAAGCTCAAAGTAAGAAAAGTGATCGCAAAACTGATCAAAGAATATTCTTCTAAAAAGTTCGAACTAGAATCAATTTGGATGGATTTGAAAATGAATATATTTAAAAAATAATAAACGTAAAGACATATATCTTAAATCATAAATTGTAAAGATATGGAGGAAAGAGAAAAAATAAAGGAGAGGAAAAGATGGAAGGAGTAGAGAAGATGAATTTTAAATGACATGGTTTCGATTAGAATTTAAAATCTATCTATTTTAAACATGGACTCAAATATAAGTATTTGTAAATTCATTAACTTACTTGGAGAAAGTGGTTATTTGTATGTGAAATCCGTAAATTTCTTTCGGAAAAAGTACTTAGAAACTTAATTAAAAAAAACACATCTCTTTTTTTTCTTACTGCAGAAAATGGTACCAGCAATGTTTACAAGTTGTTCAGAGATGATAGGAAAATGGGACACCTTGGTTTCCAATGAAGGGAGGTCATTGGAAATCGATGTGTGGCCATATCTCGAAGATTTATCGGGAGACGTGATCTCCCGAACTGCGTTTGGCAGCAGTCATGCACAAGGAAAAAGAATATTTGAGCTTCAAAAAGAACAAGTTAAGCTTGTTTTACAAATGCTGCGATTCAGTTATGTCCCTGGATGGAGGTATGAAATCCATTTACCTCCCTATATATACTTAATAAACTATAATTTATAAAGTTAATTTCAAACAACAATTTTCTTAAGAACTCAAACAACTAATTCAAAATTCATCGAATAAGTTTGAATTATAATTCTTACTAGCAAGCATAGGAACTTCTAAATAAATAAAATTACATTATTAATATTCTGAATAAAATATTATCAATCTTATTTAATTTATATTTTTAATAATTAATACAAATTAATTAATTAATTGAGATAATATTTTTTAATTAAAAATATCTTTTGAAAAAGTTTCAATGAAGATCCACATAATTCTTGATCATATTTATACAAATAAAATATATACTTAAAATGTTTAGAAGAATATAAAATGAAGATTCATAAAAGAAGTTTCATAGAAAAGATTCATAAGAGAAGTATCATATACAAAATATTTTTTTAAAAAAATCATATCGGGCCGAACTGGCGCATAAAAATCGGGTCAAACCTGGGCCCGGCCCAAGTGGTCCGCTTGGTCAATCGGGCCGGGCCTTGACCCGACTTCTTAAAACTGGGCTTTTCGGGCAATAACACTACAAAAAATTATTCACGAAATTAGAATTAACTAAAATTTTCTACATAAAAATCAAGGGCGGACCCACTCTATGGCAGGGTGTACTCTAACCCACCCAATTTTTATAATTTTTTTCTCTTTTACCTATTAATAAAAACATTATTTTTTATTAATTAGCCCATTCAAAATCGAACTCTTGATTTTGTTTTTATACTGTATTTATTTTAGCCTGCCTTAATTTTTTTTGTCCTGGCTCTGCCCTTGTAAACTAATAAAGTTCAATTTTGTTAACAGATATTTCCCAACGGAAACAAATAGAAGAATGAAGGTGATCAGTGGAGAAATCCAGTCCTTATTGAGAGGCATTATCAGCCAAAGAGAGAGGGCCATGGAAAAGGGAGCAATCATCAGTGATGACTTGTTGGGTATACTAATGGAATCCAATGTCAAAGAAATTAAAGAAAATGGATACAAGAATGTGGGATTAAGCATTGAAGATGTAATAGAAGAGTGCAAACTATTCTACTTTGCTGGCTCCGAAACCACTTCTAATTTGCTCGTATGGACCATGGTCATGCTAGGCCAACATCACGACTGGCAAGCTCGCGCTAGACGAGAAGTTTTGCAAGTTTTCGGCAACGAGAAGCCTACCTACGATGGTATCAACCAGCTTAAGACTGTAAGATTTCCACAATTCCCAAGTTCAAGTTTCTTCGAAATATTTGCATATTTGAATTTGGTCCATATGAATTACAAGTTTTGATATTGGTCCTATAAATTTGAGAAAATTTTGATTTTGATCCTTTTATAAAATTACAGGATCAAAATATTCTCAAACTTACAGGATCAAAATCACAATGTGTAATTTGTTTGCTCCAAATTTAAAATCGTGACAAGTTAGAGGAGCAAAAAACTTCCATCCCTACATATAGCATACACAAATGAAACATCTAGCCTAATTCACTCGACTGTAAAAGAGTTTATTAGCTATTTAAGAGCTTATAAATTTCGTTAAAGTGCTAGATAACATATAATATTTGACAGCTTATAAGATCTTAAAATAAGCTCTTATTAGCCTATGGTTGGCCAATTTAGCCCAAAACCTATAAAATATGGTTAGGTTCATAACAATGCCAATCCGTTTAACACAAACTGGATTAGGACAGCCCGTTCAATATCTCTATTTCTTGGGACAACATACGTTGTGTTTAGGCCAAAAAAATTGCACATTCGCAGGTGACAATGATTTTCTATGAGGTTTTGAGGATGTATCCGCCAGTACCTTTTATCGTCCGATCTCCTACAAAGACGACAACTCTGGGCGACAAAATCATACCGGAGGGAGCTCAGCTGACTCTGCTGATAGGCAATCTGCATCATGACCCCAAGATTTGGGGTGATGATGCGGATGAATTCAAACCCGAAAGATTCTCTGAAGGGATTTCCAACGCTACAAAGACTCAATTCTCCTTCATACCCTTCAGCTCTGGCCCTCGCGTCTGCATAGGCCAGAACTTGGCGATGATTGAAGCAAAACTCGCGTTAGCAAGCATGCTACAGAACTTCTCGTTCGAGCTGTCTCCGTCTTACCGCCATGCTCCCTTCCCAATTATGACTCTGCAGCCCCAGTATGGTGCTCCCATGATTCTGCATAAAATTTAGTCCTCTAATTCATTTAGTTCATATTTGAACTTTGGATTTTTGTAAGAAAAATAAAAGGAGCACCAAAATCTTTTTTTTTTTCTTTTTTTAATGTGTAGCTATGTAAACTATGCATGAAGATACTGGAGGGAAGGAATCAAAATGATGATAAATTCAAATGCACCTTGTAAAATCTTTGTTACAGAACAGAAATACTATCACTCTGTGCAGCCATTGTTGTCTCGATTGACTAAATGGTTTCAACTAATAAAGAAGGTTGCTAGCACGGAACATACCTACGTCCATAAAAAAGTTTTGTTTTTAGTTTGTCCCGAAAAAGTTTGCATACCTCAAAATAGAAATACTTAAAATCTTCGCCCTTAAAATTTCCATCTCACAAACTGACTTTTTCGTATTTTTTTGCACAATTTTCAAATCAAACAAATCAACCCAAAAGCGGATGGATAATTATAGTAGAGCAAGTATATGATCATGTATTTATCGATCTAGAATCTAGGCGAAAAATAAATCCCAAAAGTCATGTTGAGTTAACAATGATTGTTTGAAATCAATTGGAATAAAGAAATT
>JAPKLY010000007.1:2929656-2949733 GCA_026898435.1 Prunella vulgaris | reverse complement strand
AATCGTTCTATCTTGGAAAATAAGTGTCCCGTGATTCACTAGCATCTAAAGTGGGGAGCATAATTTGTTTTAAGAAAGTCGTATTTTCACGAACCTCGACTTTTTATTTTGTTATTTATTATTTTTCAATCATCTGGTACTATACCACTTACACTAATAACAATAAACTAACTTCGGCGTAAAGTGCTGGAGAGATGAACTAGCTTCGGGTGCTATCCATATGAGTTGAATTAGTGCTACAATGATGTTACACATTATCACATGCTATGTCCTCAGAGTGTGCTAAGAGCTATCACTAAGCAATCGAAGATTTATCGAATATAATTAACTAGCTCCTAATTAACTTCAAAAAGCATCTAAGATAGTAAATACTAAGAAGTTTTAACACGGTTACTAAAAAGGTATCTTGACGGCGAAAATCTTAAAAAGACATGCGATTGAAAACCAATACCAAGAGTTGCTAGGTAATCAATTAAAGAAAAAAATTGAAAATTTTGTATCTGATTTTGAGTCGAGACTACAATAGCCTTATTGATAATGAAATCAAAGTTGATCAATCTAATTTTTTTAGCAAAAATAGGATCAAAATTAGACATGTTGAATAAGATATAAAATTAAAATTAAAAAAATAATTTTTTTAGGATCAAAATTGGATAATCCAAAAATGAATTTTCTCCATTAATATCAAACTTGGATTCTTGAACTTTGTAAGCACCACGTATTCCAACCCCTAAACTTTACTTTCAAAACGGGGTTTCCACTATTAGTAATGTAAGGGATGCGTCCATGATGTTTAGTAGCCTTCTCTAAATTTGTCTGGTGAAATTTGGGTAATGATATATTTAATTTTGCAAGAATATTTAATAGCTACTTTAGAATAAATTGCTAATGAGTGCACTCGAAGATTAGCCCCAAAAAAAATTTGTATCATGGAAATTGATATAGAAAACGATTTTACATTTCTCAATTTACCCAATCCTTATTACAAACTACTCCCTCTGTCCCACAGGAATTTGCACACTTTTCTTATTTGGACGTCCCACACAAATTTGCATACTACTAAAAAAGGAAATATTGATTTACGTGCACACTCACAAATCTTTACACATATTTACCCATATGCCACTACTTTATATATAAAACTCATTTTCCTTAAAAAATGTGCCGTCCCGTAGGGTGCAAATTCCTACGGGACGGAGGGAGTACTACTTTTATATGAGTTTAAAACACAAATCCTTAAGTAATTACTTCCAATCCAACACTTAAGTAATTTGAAACCCTCATTTTAATTGTTTAAACATGTTTCACACATGTTCAAAAAAATTATTAACAATAATATTTATATGATTAATGTAAAATTTTTGCTCTTTTCTTAACTATATAAAAGTACTTTTTTTTGAAAGGTAACTAATTACAATAGTTTTCTAACATAATAAATTACAACAATTCCTTTTACCATTGGGCATATGACATATCATTTCGTCGCGTTGTAGACCGGAACCGCAATCACCGCAAGAGGGGGAGCACCTGAAACCGCTCTCCAGAACCGCAGCACAACCGAAACCACAATCTTCACAAGAGGAGAACCATCATCCCACCACAAGAGGGAATAAATATTCACTCTCCGAGTCTCGAACTCAAGACCTTAGGTAGTGGAGCTCTAACCACTTGAGCTATCCAAATTTTACATAATGTAAACTTATTTAACTAATGCATACTATTACAAAACACAAAAAAAAAAAAAAACAAATAGAAGATGACATAAATTAGTGGAAAATGACATCTATTTTGGAACAAAAAATTTCGTCTAAAAGGACAATTAAAAAAACGGGACGGATGTATTATAACTTGACCACACAACATGATTTCTTGATCGGATGACTAATAAATCCCGACTAACACTAATTTCGTGGACTTTGTTCACATTAACGTTCCGTAACTGACAACTCAAAACTAAGAACCAAATTAAATCTTTCTAAAAAGACAAAAACTTGTATGTGAATTCAAGTTCATCAATTATCACTATCATGGGTATACACTATCACTATTATGTATATTCACTATCACTGTTAAAATATCACTGTTAAAAAATTAAGTATATTTTTATAACAGTGATAATATATATGAATAACAGTGATAGTAAATACATATAATAGTGATACGAGTTCACAAAAGACCCACTCTTTAAAAAAAAAAAAAAAAAAAAAAAAAACAGCCGCTATATAAAGAAATTAATCAAGTAAAATCCTATAGATTACAATCAAAAATGGATGTGAAACTCAACTCAGTCATTGGTTCTATACTAGCTTGTACTTGTATCTTCAATACTTGTAGTGAAAGTACTAAACTGGGCTTGGTTGAGGCCTAAGAAGCTGGAGAAGTTTATGAGGATGCAGGGGATCCAGGGGAACTCCTACAGACTCCTTATTGGGGACTCGAAAGACTTTTCGACTTCTATGAAAATCGAGCAACTCAAAACAATGGAGTTTTCCGATGATATACCGTCTCATATACTTCCATATTTCCACAGCATCGATCGTTCATAAATATGGTATGTTTCAAAGAAGAAAATTATCAACTCTTGTATTTTTGGATGTATGAGGAAAGTTTTTATAGGGCCTAATTCGAATTGGAGTAGGTCTCTTGTAAATTCGAGTTCACATGAACTCGTATCACTATTATATATAATCACTATCACTGTTATTCATATGTACTATCACTGTTATAAAAATACATTTGATATTTTGACAGTGATAATATATATGCATAACACTAATAGTGAATATACATAACAGTGATAGTGTATATATATGACAGTGATAATTGATAACCCGAGTTCACGTGAACTCGGGTTCATACAAGTTTTTAACTTTTTGTTATGAATAGCTAGCCCATTGAAAATCATATCCTTAAAAAAATTTGGTGAATATTTTGAAGAGATTGGGGTAAATAATTTTGTGTTTTTGTATATATAGCATTGCATTATCTCTCATATATACAATATTTCTCAATTCTACTCTCGGGGGAGGAAGCTCATGGAGTGGACAATTAATATAGGTGGAGTTGATTTCGGCAGAATTTGAACTGGGGACTTGTGCATGAGCCTCAGAGATTTTCATCGCATCTAAAAGCTTGAACTTGTAATGAAGAGGGGTGAATTTAATTCATTTATATTGATTCTCTAACACGATTCATGTAGGCAAGCCTTCTTTCGTAAGGCTCGGACCTACACCAACAATAAACATTGTGGATCCGGAGCTTATCAAGGAGATTTTAGCTAAACCGGATATCTTTCGTAAGCCACCTCCTGAAGCCGTTGGTGTTACATTTGTGCGCCGGATCCTATTTCTCGAGGACAAGAAATGGAAGAGACACAGAACAATAATCAACACGGCTTTCCATTTGGAGAAGTTGAAAGTAAAATATAGGAAAATGGTTTTTTTGTCCTTTATCTTTCACTTATTATGTTTTGGTCCTCTAACTATTAGAATTTAATTTTAGTCCTTTATCTTTAAAAAATAACGAAAAATCAAATTTTTTTTGAAAATATAAAGAGCGAAATTCAAATTTTTTTATAAAGACAAATGATGAAAATAAGATTTTATTTAAAATATAAAGGACAAAAATCAATTTTTTAAAAGATAAAGAACTAAGATCAAATTTTAATAGTCAAGAGGATCAAAACCACAATAATTTTTTAAAAATTATTTTCCCTAAAATGTAATATTCTGGTACACCACAATATATTTGACTTAAACTGTAAGACTTTTTCTCTTTGCAGGAAATGATACCAGTGATGTGTTTAAGTTGTTCGAACATGCTCGGGAAATGGGAATCGTTACTCTCGAGTAGTGTAAAGAAATTGGAAACAGATGTGTGGCCTTACCTTAAAGAGTTAACAAGTGATGTGATTTCCAGGACAGCATTTGGGTGTAGTCATGAAGAAGGGAAAAGAATATTTTTGCTTCAAACAGAGCAAGTTGAACTTGTTTTTCAACTTCTGCAGTTCAGTTTCATTCGTTGATGGAGGTACGGTGCAGTTTCATGCTTTGAAACGAGGAAAATTATTTTTTTAGAACAGTATCTTTTAAGGATTAGCAAGACTAGGATGTTGTATTTACGGAATGACAAAATTAGGATACTATCTTTATGAACTCGCAAAACTAAGACACTCTAGATGGTCTTGATAAACTAGACACCACCTTTTACAATGGGCATCACCAAATGTAGGCCAAATCTCATTCTGGAACTCGAGCCTAAATTTGAACCCTCACGTGAGATTTGGCCTGCATTTGATGAAATTTAGCTTAAATTTGCCCAATTTAAAAGATATAATCTCTCTCTATTCATAAAAAATGTGCACCTTTCTTTGCACGTGATTTAATGTAATATGTCAGAGGATATTTTGGGGTATTTTGAGTTCCGACGTACTTTCTAAAAATATTCAATTTATTCATAAACGGAATTCGCAATACCGCAAACTATCCTCCGACGTATTGCATTAAACCACGTGCAAAAAAATGTGCACATTTATACTGGACGAAGGGAGTATGTCCTAGTTTTGCAAGTCTTCAAAAGATAGTGTCCTAATTTCATAAAATTTTAAGACAGTGTCCTAATTTTACAAGCTCGTAAAGTTAGTGTCCTTGAAATAAATTTTCCACTCGGAACACATAGAGAACTACACTAGCTAGGTGCAATATATACTCAATATTGATGAGGTAATACTAATATCACATACCATCCTATAACATTGGCCTTGTCCAACTTTAGTCATGGATGTTTCTTAATTTTCAATTTTGCTCTTTTTTTCCCAAGAAATTCAAATTTTTGGCCAGATTTTTTTTTCCAGTAAGCCGAACATTGTGTCAAATACCAAAGTCTTCGTCTCATCCAACCCGTTCTATTGTTATTTCCGATTCACAATCTGGTTAAACCTCTAGAGATCTCATCCAACCCGATCATTTTTTGTTTAATTTGGTCAGTGGACATATATATAAGATGCAAAACCAACAGAAAGTACTAAGATCGATACAAAGAGGACCAAAATTGGACTCCTCAAAAGTTACAGGACGATATGTGATATAATTGATCATACATGTGTATCCTAATACAGCAGGGATCAATACTAAAATCATCCCATAACTTTTTAACTTTATTAATTTGTTCCCATAATTATATAATGTTTCAATTTAGTCTCATAACAATTCAAATGTAACCAAATGAGTCCCATAACTATGTAATATTTTAATTTAGTCCCATAACAATTGAAATCTAACCAAATTAGTCCTATAACTATGTAATATTTCAATTTAGTCTCATAACAATTCAAATCTCACCAAATTAGTCCCAAATTTGTTTATGTCATTTCCGGCGATTTGGGACTAATTTGGTTAAATTTGAATTGTTATGGGACTAAATTGAAACATTACATAGTTATGGGACTAATTTGGTTAGATTTGAATTATTATGGGACTAAATTGAAATATTACATAGTTATGGGACCAAATCGAAAGAGTGAAAAAGTTATAGGACTATTTTATTATTAATCCCTAATATAGCACAACAAATAAACAAGAAGCTAAGCCATTTTGGTAACAGATATTTTCCAATCAAAGCGAATAGAAGAACGAAAACCATCGACAAAAAATTGAGTCGTTGCTAAGGTGCATCATCAACCAAAGAGAAAAGAAAATGGAGAGGGGGGAAATCATCAAGAATGACTTATTGGGGATATTAATGGAATCCAATGCCAAAGAAATAAAACAGCATGGGATTAAGCGGTCGGTAAAAAGCGGTCGCTAAATTCCGTCTTTTTTGTAGTGTAAGAAAATGGGATTAAGCATTGAAGAGTGCAAACTATTCTACTTTGGTGGGTCGGAAACCATTTCGAATTTGTTGGTGTGGACTCTTGTAATGCTAAGCAAATATCCAAAATGGCAAGAGAAGAGGTGCTCAAAGTTTTTGGAAATAAACAACCTACTTTGGATGCTCTCAACCAACTTAAAATTGTAAGATTTTACTTTCTCCAAGCCTAGCTAATTCTGATTTTATAAACAACATCCAAATATGAGTCCAAGTATGAACAATTATGGTAAGAGTTAAAGAGTGTTTGACTGAACTTATAACGTCTTTAAAGCAGCTTATAAACATTCGCAAAGTGCCCGATAAATGAAATGTTTGACAGCTAAAATAAGCTCCTCACACGGCTTAAGCTGTGAAAAATAAGGTGGGTTTTCCCAACTTTTTTTTTTTTACCGACCCCATCCCCACCCACCCGCCTCACCCCAGACCCCGTCGCCCTTCCCACACTTCTACCTCGACATATTTTTTTTTAAATAGGGATTAAATTTCTTGTAGTCTTATAACTTGACACGAATTTAATTTGGTCCACATGAATTACATATTTTAATTTTGATCATTTAAGTTTGTAAAAGGATCAAAATAAAAATATTTTTAAACTTACAGGATTAATATTAAAATGTGTACTTCATTTGAACAAAATTCAAAATTAAGACAAGTTATGAATTTACAAAGAAATTAGAACTAAATGTGATGAAAATTTAATTTGAGGACTAAATTTACTTAATCGGAAATTTGTGGAATTATTTTTTATTTAAACTCCATTGTTTTTATGTATAAATAACCCAATGAAATACTTGTAATCATGTAATGTAACCTATCTCTCAAAATTAGTTAATAATTATAGCGCCATACATCAACTGAGTATACAATTTTACTTCCAGAAGAAGGCCAGATAAAAATAAATAAATAAAAAATAAAAACTGAGTATACAATTTTAATTTGCAGTTTGATTTCCCTATGAAATGTTTTATTCTTTGGATCCTTGACACATTTTGCTATAATATATAAGATTCATCGAGCCATCCACATGTCATACATTCAAACTATCGGAAACTTATTGAAACCCGACCATTGTTACAATTGATATCATTCCTATAGTTGTGTGTCTTTTATTGTTCCTTTTGGTAATTCTTCTCTCTATCTGCAGTTTTTTCCTAATTCTAATGACTTTTGGACAGGTAACAATGATTCTCTACGAGGTTTTGAGGATGTATCCACCAGCACCATGGCTTCTTCGAAAACCTACAGAGACATTGAAACTTGGAAGCATGATCATACCCAAAGGAGCACAGATGATTCTGCTCATAGGCCTCCTGCACCACGACCGCAAGATTTGGGGTGACGATGTGAACGAATTCAGGCCCGACAGATTTTCCGAAGGGATATCTAGTGCAGCAGAGGCCCGGTTCTCTTTCATACCATTCAGCTCCGGGCCACGAGTCTGCATCGGGCAAAACTATGCCATGCTTGAGGCAAAAATTGCTTTGGCGATGATATTACGGCGCTTCTCAATTGAGCTGTCTCCATCCTACCGCCATGCTCCCTTTCCAACGCTAACGCTGCAACCGCAGTATGGTGCTCCTATGATTCTACATGAGCTTTAGTACCTATTTTGAAACACTTAAAACGACTTTTAGAATAGCTTTTTTTCAAAGCTATCTCTTACAGCTTTTGAAAAAAAAATTGTTCTAGAAATTGTTTTGTAGAGTTTCAAAACAGTATTTAATCACACCCTCCCTCATTCATCTCATATTGCAACCTCGGAGTTTAGCACATAAATAAGAGGACAAAAACTAGTAGAACGAAGCAAAATTAATGAGAATCGCATATGTATATATGTTGTAAATTACATGTTATTAATAAGATTCTCTCCTGCAGTAGCAAAGTATGTATATATATAAACATAGGGTGGAAAAACATCCATATTCTCATTTTTCAAAAGGGCATATTTGTATGGTAAAAAGACTTTCTACTTGGTGGGTTTAAAATTTCACAACTATAAAACTGAATTACATAGTTCATATATTGGAAAATATCTTTTTTATTATTTCATACTCCTTCCGTCCCACTATAAGTTGCTCATTTTGCCATTTTCGTCCATCCCACTATGTTGCTCATTTGCTTTTTTACCTTTCTAGGAAATTACTATTCACTTCTTTATTATAATTTTTACACTATTCTCATTACTTTTTCACTTTTCTCCATCACATCACCTGTAATATATTAGTAACTTTATACACTTCTTAATACTCGTGCCCAAAAGATATGAACGACTTTATAAAGAGACGGAGGGAGTATAATCTTACCAGTACCAATCTATATAAAGACAATATTGATGCATCACCTCACCTTTTGAAGAAAGGGAGTGATGCATTCATGAAAGAATTCGTATATAATAAATCAATTACTTACATTTAACTCACATATATAAATCCATGTCAACATGCTACACTGAATGCAGTACCCATCGTTTATATACAAAAAACACAAGGTGGGATACAATGAGTACAATATGTACACTTTCACACGTATTACCAGAAAGCTTAGGGATCATAACTTGCTGAAAATGTAAACCTCATCGAACCCTCTCCTGCAAACATGACAAACATGGACACAAGTTAGTTCGTATACGCGCGCGCACACATATGCTATAAAGAGGGAGGGAGGAGAGAGAGAGAGACCCAGCCTTTCCAGAAAATGTGCGACCGTAATTATATATGAGGTTATCGAGCACGTTTTGAGCGGGTGGCCTATTCATAGACTTTCTAGCTTCCCTGAAAATTTATATAGAAGGAGACCATAAAACACTCGAGGCATTGAAATTCTCAAATTTTAATATGCATATAGCCAAAAAATGCACTAAAAAAAACAAGAAAATAGAGTTTAACAGTTTTCTGTAGGAGCACTAGTTGGAATTAAGACCGAGGAGTCATTTCTTTGAATGAATGAAGAATTGAACCTAATATGCACCACAATTAACAAAAAATATTACCCTATAAAGAAGTTGGCAACATGTTGAGTGACCTGAATTGCATCTTCCGAGTGTGGGATCCCTGATAAGCCCCATTCGAATGCATTTTTCTGGACCAGAGTTGTTGAAATTGCATTTTGATTTCAATATGTCCAAGTTTATTTGTTTTGTAAACATCAGCAAATGTGCTATTTGGAATTTAGGGACAAAAGCTCAACTCGAACAAGAAATATATAAAATAAGAACATTAAATTAAGGCAATCAAGTTCACTCGTGGAAGCCTAAAATCAACCAGTACTGGATGTTGCTGCATAGGAGTAGAGCTCAATGCTCTTATCCAGGATGCCAGTGAAGTGCTTTGATGTTCATGAGGAAGTGTACAGAAGTTCTAGGTGGGTGTATAACAGCTGAGAAATAAGACTGGAAAGAAAAATGTATTCGGTAAATTCAAATAAATATATTAATGTCTATATCTATTATTATCATCAATGTCGCAATATGAGCTATCAACTTAATGACCTGCCATCTTATTTCTAAATATCTCTATTCCTATGACAAATTGCTCAAATGGAAATCTTGGGGCATTAAAACTTTTTTATTTCTTGGTTTTAGACTTCTAGTCAACCGAATGTCTAGTACTGGTGCACTTTCACAAAATTTGACAATGACGGACGTTTGTTGGTTGAGGGTGTTTTATGGTAGTTGATTAACAAACATGAATTGGTTGATATCCCAAAGTATCATTATTCATTAAGTCAATTACCATCTTTATATGTAAAGAGGCACACATAGATGTGTCTGTAAATTATTCAAGCATATATACATATATATATATATATATGAGTGCATTTATAATTGTTCCATGTAAAACCATGCCCACGACCTACATTCTGTCACCACACTTAACTACATCTTCTGAACTCTAGCTATAAACTCAATATGATCAGATAATAATGGCTACTTTTAGACCTAAAATATTATTTCAATCAAACTCTCTCATCTCTCCAGGCCTGACAGAGCCAGAACTTAAGTTTAGGACTTTAGGGGGGCCCAATTACAACAATCTAAAAACTCTTATAAGCACATATTAACGGTTTAGATGATATATTTACAAATATTTGAAGTATTTATATAAATATTACTTCATATTTAAGAAATATTAGCATAATATGTAGTGCTCAAAAGTTATATTTAAGGTATGTTTTGAAACTTTATTCACTTTTTTTTACATAAACTCTATTCACTGAGAAATGAAAGAGGGATTAGAGATTGTGTTTTCCCCAGGATTCGAACCCTAATTCAGGGAACAAAGATATCTACACACCATGCACTTTACCATTTGGACAAAAACCTTATTTAAGTATGTGTGTATATATATATATATATATATATATTTCCTATACATACTTAAAAAAGAAATATATATATATATATATATATATTGGACTTTTACCAAATTTCAGCCCCCCCCCCCCCAGGTACCTATGCTAGCTCCGTCCATGCCACAAATTAGATTCTCAAAATCATGCTGGATTTAGGACCCATGGAAAGATAAAATTATTGATTTATATCATCAGATAGTTCCCGAGACCATCACTGGAATGCAGTAAGTTCAATAAATTGCTCAAACATATAACATTTTGGCCTTAAGACATCCAAAGGATAACATATTGTGGACTTCTTCGTTAAAAGAAGAATGAGTAAAATAAAGAAAATACCTCTGGGTGCCACTGAACAGCAGTCACAGGGTATCTGTGTGCCTGAACTGTTGAAACATATCTCTAAAACAAATTTCATTAGTTGGAATAAAATCAGAGATAAAGCTCAAATGTCAAGAAATGCAGTGGAAACAAACTAAAATAATACAATTAGATACCTCCTCATTTTCATCGACACTAGTTGTTAGGATATTAAAGAAGCTACATAGTTTCTTGTTCTCTTGGAACTTTGCAGGTGATATCCCAAACTGTGTCACAGACGAAATAAAATGGTTATATAAACAAAAGATACACTGCTAACAATTATCAGGTATATATTTGGCATTATTTCGTGTTTGTTTAAATGGAAGCATCAAATGCTGATGCTAAATTAAATTAAATATTATACAGTTCATAACTCCAGAAATAGTACAGTAATATTACATGAACATTTTAAACAAGTTCTTTATCAAAAAAATTGATCAAAACCACATCAACAATCTAAAATAGAAGTGCTTGAGGTGCAGAAGGATGCAAGCCACAACTTGAAACATATTTTGCTTACACTTATGGTCAATATTGAGGCAACTGTCAGACAACTGCCGGTTCGAAGGGACAATTACGCAGATTTCGGAAGATTTATTTGCTCTCATATTTAAATGTCGACACTAATTTTGCATATAGTGGATACCAATTTTTCTTTTTCCTTTTATAACACTTGATCTTATTTTATTAATATGCATAAGCATGTAAATGGATGTCGAGGAAGATTAGTAAACATTTATATAAACTATCATCACATAACAAGAGACTGGAAAGAGAACTTACCTTGTGATTTTGCATCACTAAACATTCTGTACTGAGATTCTTTAGCAAAGCAGGAGGAAACCTGTGCATGGAATTGGTATACCCTTGATTAATGATGCCTATCAATCTATATGTTATCAAAAAACTAATATACCAACAAATAATTTGGGTTGTGAGTGCATATATGGCGAGAATAATAATCATCGCCAAGAAAGGAGCATTAAGAAACTGATATCTCTAAATATATTTTGAAATACTGATCAAATATATTAAAGGGCAAACCACATAGTAGTTAAGGGAGCAACATGCACCAAGGCGCACCACTGGTATCTCCAAACATATTTTAAAATAATGATCAAATATATTAAAGGGCAAAACACATAGTTGTTAAGGGAGCAACATGCACCAAGGCATCCTAGGGCACGAGGTGCAAGGGGCGCGCCTCTTGTCCTTTTGTTACATTAAACATCATTATATATTCCTATAGCACATTTAACATATATTATCCAACAAAATAAAGTTTAGTATCACACAATTTTTCATAATACTGCCATGGAAGTCAATTAATGAACATCAGAACCTAATGTAAACATGAAATAAACACTGAGGTTGTGAAGTTGGACTTCATTAACGCACCAGCAAATGTAAAAAGGTAAGCAATTAAGATTCAGTAGTCTAATTCTCATCCACATCAAAGTCCTCATCATCATCACCAAATTGTGGATCATCATTGTATTGTTCTTCCTCAAAATTCATAACATCTGTAAGCTGTAAAGATGAGCCTTTCACACTCTTTCCCTCCACTTGTTTGCCTTTACCTTTCAGTGGCTTAGCAAGACGGGATGGAGTGGGGTGAATTTGGTTTGCTATTTTTCTAAAATCCTAGTGTTTTATTTCTTGTTGATTAAACCTAGTTCTATTCTACATTGTCAGACTTAAGAACTTAAGGATATGTGGGCGGGGGGGGGGGGCGCCTAAAAACCCATTAATATCTTTAAAAAAAAAAAAAGACTACATATAAGATAAGTTGTAAAATCATTTGACCAATAGGCATGCTTTGGACGCCTCATCCCCAGCGCAAAAGGCATGCTCCTACAAAAATGTGCTTAATCAAACCCAAAAATAGTGATAATAAAGCAATCTAACAGCTATGCAAAACATATGAAGCTTATGTGTTTTATTGATCAATAACTAATTCACCAGATCTTGGTTTCCAGCTTTTGTTTATAGAAAAATCATATAAATCATCTAATTTGATTTATATGCTCGCTTCCAACGTAACAGCCAAGTCATACGCACTAATGGTAAGGTATCTTGTTTCCTTGGAAGTAGAAACATAGCAACAAATTTGACTCACATTTTTAGTGCATTCAGTATGATGTGACTCAACACTCCTCAGTCCTCACTATCATGTTTTTCGAACAAAACAAAGCAAAAAAAACCGAATAAGAATTTGAGAATAATATCCAAAATGAAACTTAGAATGGAAGTGACAGCCTTATTAGAATCTTTTGTTGAATTTGGTTGGCTCAGACATTAATAATTCATGAACGCTCATATCAGAAACATGCCAGTAAATCTTCCCAGAAAATAATGCATATATCTTGATTACATGAATTAGGACTTGATAACCGAAACAGAATGACAACATTTTACTGAAATTCCAACTACAGCCAAGCAACCAATTTCACCATTGTGGTATCTGAAGTTTAAGTTCTAATTTTTCATCAGAATGTTAAAAATGAAAACATATTAAGCTTTCAATAGAAATCACCAGTTTAGGCAATTACCAAGTTCAGGGTAGAACTGTACACCAAAGACAAAAGTGGGTATGCCTAATAATATATGATCGTTCTTTCTTCATGGATTGTAGCTTGTCAAGTCCATCCAAATCCATCATTTAAATGAATTGCAACAGTTTCATACCATCAAAATGAACTCTTTTTCTCAAATAGTATTAATTATTACCTCTGGAATACAGTTCCACTGATATCTATATTTTCCCTGAACAGCAATGTAGAGGCTTGACCTTTTGCACTGAAACTCTCCAAGATCTCGTTGTCCTTAATCAATAACGAAAATGAAAATCTTTTATTTATTAACACGTAGAATAAATAAAGAGAAGAGATGCAGTGGGAATTTAAGTTTGGCAATTGATAATTGATGTTCTTGACGAGTTATCTCTATCTCTATCTCTTTCCATTCTGTCTTATTTCAGGGAACATGCTTGGGTGGAGGAGGTCATTCTGAAGTAACTGTTTATGGATATGCCTAATCAATTTACCTCGCTCACAATCTTGGTTATTAGTTCAAAACCTAAGCAGATGGCAAGCAAAGGGACATGATCTCCAGCGTCATTCTTTCTCAGAATTTCCTGTACAAAAAGATAGAGAAACAGTCAAAATTGAGACAGACATCTCACCCACAGTCAATGCTTCCCAAAGTGGAAATTTACATGAAAATTGACCTAGCTTTGGTATGGATGGTTGTAGCAACCACAAAAGAATCTTTACAAGTTTTAAGACAACATAAAAGATCAGAGCAAATCAACATACAGAAAATAACAAAAACATGCTATTAATTCAATCTTTAATGTCTGTAACAACTTATTCTAGGTTACAACATTCACAACAGATCAACAATTTAAAATATTTGACTGCACACATTTAAAATGTATGGGGCTGCCCAGTTTCTTTTTTCTAAAGTAAGAAGACTTTCGAAGTTACTTCAGCATCAAGCAAAATAATAAAAGGTATATGTATTGTCATAAGCTGAAGCAATTGTAAATATAAGAATTTCCATTACTCTAATTCCCACCTTCATGGACTAACTAGGAAGGAGAGAAGATGTCTGTTTCAATTTTAACATGAATTACTTTGATGTCAAAGTACCTTAAATATTGCTTCAACAACCTCAAAGTAAGGACCTATTTTGTCCCGCCCTCCTGTGAAGATCACCCCATTAACCAAATTTAGTTTCTGCAACACAAATTATAAAGTTAGCATTGTGGCAATTTGCATTCACAAAAATTAATGATTGCTTAAGCAAATAACAGAACTTAATCAGCAGCAGGAAATTTCGCAATGCATCATTATTGAAGCAATAGTAAAGATAGTTTGAAGTTGAACTTCATCAATACCAAATGAATTGATCACCTTGTACATATTGCATTGGAACACCTTTGAGAACAAACGCTACCCTCATTCTGGTACAGTCACACACTTCAAAATGCGGTGACTATCAATGCTGAGAATCACCAACAGATAGAAGGTAGAAAGGCTGACAGGATATATATTAAGCTGAATCTTAAGCAACTAGCAAATGATATCATATCACAGTAGAACACTCAACCTGACAAGATACTAATTATGAAAGCACGTCATGTTTCTAGTATTTATTAGTGCAAAAAGCCCAATCAAGTAACCTCCCTGTTTGTTTTACGGGTGCAAAAATCCTAATCAAGTAACCTCCATGTTTGTTTTACGGACTACAGATGTAGACCCCAATGGACATGAAAGGAAAAAATGATTCCCCAGACACCTTCAACATGCCTTAATAAGTTTGTGAGAAAACGCAATTATAATTTTATTTCTCACACACGCACACAGAGTTGTAATAGAATTTGTAGTCAAACTCTTTTTTTATCATCCAAAAATATGTGTATGCGATTAAGTACTCCGCAGGATAAATCTCGTATTCCCTCAGTTATGATTCTGTGTGCATCATCAAGAAAAGTGCAAGTTTAAATTTAATACTTCTCAGGAACAGAGGTATAGGTTGAAAACCATAAAATCAACATCACAAACAAAATTATTTACATACAACGGAAAAATCAGCAAGTAGAAAATTCAAAAGGTGGCATTTACCCTGAAAAGAACCTCCCGAGGTTCATTGCAAATGAGAGGAATAACTCTAGCACCCGCAGATTCAACAAACTTCACATACGAGGCAGCAATATACGAGACATTAGCGGCGGTGTTGAGGCGACCAGAGGCGCCATCCCCGGGGTGACTGAGGATTCCGATGACCGGCTGAAAATTGCGGTTCTGGTCCACAACGGGGACCCATGGAATTGCAGTCAAATCATCCGTTGCACTTGGCAAGAAGATACGCGCCGGCTGAGTGCTGTTGGAGCCATTTAGCTCGTTTGAAATCGAGATGAGGAGGGGAACGCAGAGATACTTCATCAATTCGGAAGGGGAGGCGGAGGAAGTAGATGTTGGCGTATCAGAGGTAGTGGAGTCTGAGGGTATCGGCGGCGGGGGTAGAGACATTGCTGGTGGTGCAGAGAAGAGATTCTACCATGGAAGAAATGAAGAAGATGGGGGGTTTTTGGATTTCAGTTGTTATTTGATTTCTGTGTTTGATCAAACGCGTGTTCTCGAATAGATTTAAAAAAAACAAAAAAAAGTTGATTTGGTTTGAAAAAAATAACTTATATTTATAAATTAATTCATAATATTTATATATAATTGTAATTTTTTTTTTTACAAAACTAATTTCTAATTATTATGAATTTTATAAATTATTTTATAGTTTTTCAAAAAATACTGCAGAAGTGGGGCCCGTCCACGTAAGATGGAGCAAATGTGTGAATAATTTGAAATCGTTTTATTTCGACACCCATGGTACACAAACTTACACATTCATAATATATGTAATAATGAAGAGTAGCTCTCTTGTAAATTCGAGTTCACGTAAATTCGTATCATTATTATGTGTAATCATTATCATTGTCATTCATATATATTATCATTGTTATAAAAATATATTTAATTTTCTAACAGTAATAGTGTATATGAAAAACAGTGATAATGAATATATATAACAGTGATAGTACATATACATGACAGTGATAATTGAGAACCCGAGTTCACCGTGAACTCGGGTTCATACAAGTTTTTGTCAATAATAAAATATAAGTAGATGCTCTCTATTATTTTACATATCTATAATCTAGAATGACAAAAACTTATATAGAAATTTCTACAGTAGAAATTATTAAAAATAAACTAAAAATTTTTCTGTAACTCACGCGCCATCCGCATTGTTAGTTCCTCCGCATTGCCAGCTAGTCAACTTAACGTCCGCAATTCCGCATAACACATCTCCCAGGGGTTTAACCCATGTTCCTTTTTCTTTTTTCTTTCAATTTTATGATTTATAAAAAAAAATTAAATAATATGTTATAAATTTAAAATTTTGCTTTTAAATTGTGTAATTAATAATTATACAGATAAATGAATGATACTATAAAAAAAATGTATGTTACTTTCTAGACTAAATATTGTTAATTTATATATATTTATTTATTTGTATAAAAATAATATTTTATTCATAGAATATAAGAGAAATGTGTATTAATAAAAGAAAAAATATTAGTTTTTCTATAAATATTTATTTATTTCTATAAAAATAATTATTTTTTCAAATAATAACATATAAAATAATAAAAAGTGTGTTATTACATGAATCAATATACTTAAATTTAAAGGAATGATGATTAAATTAAAAACATATGTTTATTCTTATAAAAATACATTTGCCCATAGAGTAACACACATTTGTCCATATAGTAACACAAAGTGGAGAGCAAATATGTGTTACTTTTAGAGTAAATGTGTGTTACTATTTTAAAAAATATTGTTATTTTATATATATTCATTTGTTTTTATAGAATAAATAATTTTTCACATAATGCAAGAGCAAAATATGTGTTATTATAAGAATAAATATTTATTATTCACAAATATTTATTTTATTTTTATGAAAATAATTATTTTTTCATATAATAACATATGTATTAAATGAAACAATATACCTAAATTTAAAGGATGGATGAATAAATTATAAAACACACATTTCTTCTCATAAAAATATATTTTACCTATATAGTAGCACACATTTGCCCATATAGTAACATAAATTGGAGAACAAATATATGTTACTACTAGAGCAAATGTGTGTTACTATCTCATAAAATGTTGTTATTTTATATATATATTCATTTTTTTATAGAATAAATAATTTTTCACATAATGCAAAAGCAAAATGTGTGTTATTTTAAGAATAAATATTGATTATTCACAAATATTTATTTATTTTTATAAAAATAATTATTTTTTAATATAATAACATATGTATTACATGAAACAATATACCTAGATTTAAATGGATGATGAATAAATTAATAAACACATATTTATTATCATAAAAATATACTTTGCTCATATAGTAACACACATTTGCTCATATGGTAACACAAAAAGGGAGACAAATGTGTGTTACTAATAGAGCAAATGTGTGTTACTATCTTATAAAATGTTGTTATTTTACATATATTCATTTATTTTT
Source organism: Prunella vulgaris (assembly GCA_026898435.1). Lineage (NCBI taxonomy): Eukaryota > Viridiplantae > Streptophyta > Magnoliopsida > Lamiales > Lamiaceae > Prunella > Prunella vulgaris. The sequence continues at coordinate 2,932,039 of JAPKLY010000007.1, read as the reverse complement.
ATAAAATAAATAATTTTTCACATGATACAAGAGCAAAATATGTGTTACTATAAGAACAAATTTTAATTATTCACAATTTTTTTGTATAAATAATTATTTTTTCATATAATAACATATGTATTACATGAAACAATGTACCTACATTTAAATGGATGATAAATAAATTATAAAACACATATTTATTCTCATAAAAATATATTTTGTCCTTATAATAACACATATTTGTCTATATTGTAACATAAATTGGTAAACAAATGTGTGTTACTATTAGAACAAATATGTGTTACTATAAAATTAATTGTGTGTTAGTATATATATAAATATTTATGTATAATATAATATTAAATATATATATTTTAATCAACATAATAATAAAAAAAATTAAAATTAAATGTTAGGAAGGGGTGGAGAAATGTATGGAGTGTCACGCATGTATGTATGGATAGTGTGTGTTGGGACTGGGGTGGGGGGGTGGGTAGGGATGTCAACAGGGCGGGGCGGGGACGGGGCCAATCCCCATCCCCGCGGTCGGGGGGAATCCCCGTCCCCGCGAACTTCGCGGGGAAAATTTTATCCCCATCCCCGTCCCGCCGGGAATCCCTGGTCCCCGTATAATATTTTAAATTTATTAATTTTTAATAATTATTATTAATAAATATAAATACAAAATTACAAAATGTACTAATATTTTTAAAATAAATAGTTAAAATTTAAAATAGAAATTTAAAAATGTTTAAAATACAAATTTAAATTATGTATATAATACAAAATATTAATATAAAATATGTATAAAATTCAAAATACAAATTTAAAATCTAAAAAATATATTAATTACTTTATTAATTTAATTACTTATATTTTATGCATTATATATATAATTTATTCATATATATAAATATATATTTATATGTATAAAAAGTGGACGGGGCCCGCGGGGAACTGGGCGGGGATCCCCACGGGGCGGGGAATACAATCCCCGTCCCTGCCCCGCCCCCGCCTTCGGGGCAAAAAAATTCCCCATCCCCGCTGTCATCGGGGATTCCCCGCCCCGTTCGGGGCGGATCCCCGCGGGGACCGGGGATTCCCCGCCCCGCTGCCAAGCCTAGGGGTGGGGGGCGTGAGCGGGTTTTAGTTGGGAGAATTCAGTATGCAGAGGAACGTGAGTATTGAGGAGTGAGGAGGCGCATGGGATTAATATTTTCTTATTTTTATTTTTGGTAATTTTTACGGTAGAAATTTCTACCCAAGTGTGTCTCATCTATAATATATATATATATATAAAAGTGATAACCACTTATAAATGATTTTTGAATATTTTTGTGTATGTTCTTTATTATTTTATTGATTTTTTGTTCTCCTAATTAAATTATATAAGGAGATGTTTAATAGGGGTATAAAAGATATAATATAAATTTTTGTATTGACTTATTTTATTTGGTTGGGGATACGATTTTTATATTGGCTCGGTTTTTATATGGCCGATCCTGTAAAAGAAGAGATCATATTACACAATTTTCACTGTTCACAATGCAATAAATTATCTCACCTTTTCCACCTTACAATTTTGTATAACTTGAATAGTAATTTTTATTCTTATATATCTATGTATTACACTCTATCAAGTGAAATTACTTTTTATTGCTAATTTTATATAACTTTTCTATTACGTCCTACCAAATAACATTATATAGATTTTTCTTACAAAATTTATAACCCCTAATATTGACTACCAATCACCACCTAATTATAATATATCAAATATATCTTTAAAATATATCTGATGAAAAGATTCGATAATTAAATTATAAAGATATAAAACATCAATTTGGTTTCGGGACTTTATTGGTAAAATTTTATATGAAAATTGTTCATGATAAGTTGATCATGAACCAGTTTTAAAGTATTGAATATTTGACCAGAAGTATCAGAGATTTTATTAGATGTATAATAAATATGAGTTAATGATATGATGTTATAATTGTTATAGATTTTATTGATTTCAAATATTTTATACTCCTGATGAATATTTTAATACACTTGATTAAATATTTAATATTTTAAAATAATTATATAATAAATTTATGGTAACTATTTTCATATAAAATATGTTTTGTTGCTTGTTTAGCCACATTGCCTTGGGTAGTGCATATAATCCTAGGGTATTTCCTCAATTTCCTGTCATAATGCAGCTAAATGCCTATACTATTCATGTCTTTATGTTTTGATTGGAAATATCAATATGGACGTAATGTAATGAAATGAGCCTTTTTTTTTTATATATAGCGTGGATTTCAAATGCAACTTGTTCATTGTTTAAAATTTTCATCTAGTAGTAAGTAGCATAATATATAAATATTCATGTAATTAATAATATAATCACACC
>JAPKLY010000007.1:2869132-2929646 GCA_026898435.1 Prunella vulgaris | reverse complement strand
AAAATTCCAGTGTGTGTTGTACTTGTAGATATAGAGTCTCTATATATAAACAACTTAAATTAACTAACTGGCACACTAATAAAGTAAATTACATTAAGTATCTTGATATCCCCTCTCAAAATGGGAGTGGATATTCAACAATCCCATTTTGACTTTAAAACTGTTGAATAAGGATGGAGGTAGTGGCTTGGTGAGAACATCGGCCAAATTGTTTGAAGTTGGTATTTGAATAAGTTTGAACAAGCCTTCTTGTATCTTCTCTCTTGTGAGATGGATATCTATTTGTATATGATTCGTCTTTTCATGTAGAGCGGAATTGTAAGCAATACAAAATGAGGACCTGCTGTCTGTGAATATGTTGACAAGTTGAGTGTGAGCAATGTTCAAGTCTTTGAGTATGTATAAGATCCATTGGACTTCACATGTTGTGCTACACAATGCTCTATATTCTGCCTCAGCTGAAGACTTGCTAACTGTGGATTGTTTCTTGGATTTCCATGAGATCAATGAGCCTCCTAAGTAGACTGCATACCCTGTTATGTTCTTTCTTGTTTCCTCACATCTAGCCCAATCCAAGTCACTGAAAGCCTGTAACTGGAAGTTGTTTTGAGTAGAATAAAATATGCATTGACCATAAATTGATTCCACATAAAATGGTCCCCAAACATCACAATGTATTAATTCAAAAGCATATGCAGATTTTGAAGTACTAATTGGAAAAATTAGTTTCTTTTGTTTTGTTAAAGGACATATATCACAAACTCTATTAGAAGCTGAAGTAATGTTTACATTCAAGTCTTTAATGTGAAACAACTTCTTATTTGAAGCATGTCCTAACCTAGTATGCCATAAAGAACTATCATATGAATGAGAAGCAGAATAAGCGAACTTTACAAGTGTAAACTTCAAGCAATATAAGCCACCAACTTGATCAGTAGAACCAATCATTTTGTTTGTCAAGTTGTCCTGTAGAAGATAGTGTGAGGCAGAAAACTCACAGTAATATTAGAATATCTTGTTAAATGAGAGATGGAAACAAGTTATATGTGAAATCAGGCACATATAAAACATTATATAAAGTAATGTGCTCATTTAATGTAATATTCCCTATATATGTTGCAGTAGTCATAACATTATTAGCTAACTTTATTTTAATATCTGAAGGGTTAAGTGTTGAAGTAAATAACTCTAAAGTGTGTAACATATGATCAGTAGCACATGTGTCTAGAATCCATGTGTATTAATAATTTTTCATAAAATTGAAACAACAATGATTACCTTGATTAGGAGCTCCTTCAGTGAAAGCAACATCAGTTGTTGGCTGGATCAACTAAGGCAAAGCAGAACATTTTTGTTGCTTAGCATAGGCAAGAAACTGATTAAACATATCTTGAGTAAACAATGATGAGTCATCAGTTTTATTTATTGAAACTTCCCCATAATTAGGTTTAGACACCACATTGTTTAGGTGAGAATCTAAAATGCTTGGACCTCTAGGACCTTCCAAACCAGGAGGATGAATTCATCATCTGATACCATATTGAATAGATTGGGCGAATCATTGAGAGAGAATTGAAAGAACTAGAAACTGTATTGTAAAAGGTAGGTTACAAAATAAAATTTAAGTGTGTGTTGTAGATATAGAGTCTCTATATATAAACAACTTAAACTAACTAACTAGCACACTAATAAAGTAAATTACATTAAGTATCTTGATATTAATTAATCAACATAACGATATTAGTATGGATTCAATTCATATTGTTATTGAGTTAAAAGAATGGACAAAATGAAGATTGTTACGAGCAAAACACGAGTTTAATATTTATTGAAGTCAATCCAAGATGTAAGAATCACACAAGTCATGATATGAACTATTTTGTAATAAAAAATTATTTTGATGAGCTTATTTTTTTTATCTAATATAAAAGTAAATTATTTTCAGACAAAATCTACTCAGTATTTAATTATTATATTACTCCCTCTTTTTTGGGATATTTTTCATAGATTGACTTGTAGACATATTTTAAAAAAATGAAATATGTGAGAGTGAAGTTAAATAATAAAATATAAAAATATATTTTATTGAGTTTGTGGATGTGAAATAAGAATTGGACTTTTATACGGAAAAAGTGTGGAAATTATTTTGGAACAAACTTGGTATTATTTTATAAATTTCAAATATTCAGAAATTGGGCAAAAGCATATAAATACCAATCACCATTTCAGAAAGGGAATTTGTATCACATGTTCCGCTGGTATCGCAGTATCCCATCACTCGCATCATCATTATTTCGCCCCTAAAGTGTAGGCCCTGTAGCCCTACATATATAGGTGTCACGTGCCATGGTATAAAAATAGCAGAAATTCCCCGACGCCGGTGGAATTGTGCTCCCCTCCGCCGTCTGCGGCGGCTGAGGGAGGTGGCTCGGCCCACTGCGGTTGTTGCCGCGTGCAGCATGTGGACCCTTTTTCCACTCACTACTGTCGTTTCGGTGGTGATTATGACCTGTGAGAATTGAGAAGAGGATATACGAAATTAATATATTCATTTGATGACCTAAGTGGCCCAATTCACTTTACAAAAAGAATTCAAGATAATTGAAAAAAAAATTTCTTTCGTGATTTTTCACTTTGTTTGGAAATGCCCAAAAAACAATTAAATGTAGAAGTTAGTTACAATTCTTTCTAAGTTATATTCCCTCCGATCTAATTCTTTTTTTTTTTTTTTTTTTTTTGAAACGATTCAACTCTTTTTTCCTATCTTAAAAAAAAAAATTATTCTCACATAAGTCAATAAAATATATTTTTTATATTTTATTAATTAATTTCACATTCACATACTCTAATTTTTTCTTAATCTGTGTGTCCAATCTTTTGAAAAAAAAAAATCCGGGACAGAGGTAGTACAATTTTTATTTTAAATTCTGCCAGAATTACAAAACAATATTTGACTTGGAGAAAAATCTTTAAGTATTTGAGCACTTAGTATACCAATTTCTAATTATTAACTGTTAACAATTAATATTTATCAATAAAAAAATGTTGTAATCATTCAACTCATGCGAGTATGTTGATTGAGTAATTAAAAATTAATTTTGATATTACTAATTGTTTTAGATTTTTAAAAAAAATTAATTTTTAGTTACTCAGTTAGCATACTCGCCTGAGTTGAACGAGCATGTGATCACAATATGCAAAAAACGACATCCTTTTGTGATTTCAACAAAATTTAAAATGTAAATTGCACAATTTATAAAGATTTGGTACTAAATTTATACATTTAATTTTTGGGGGACTATTTTAAAAAAAGGAAAAATTACAAAATGATTCACAAAATTGACAAAAATTACAAATTGGTTCTGTGCAAAAAAAAATATACTTCTATGCAGATATTGTGAACCAATTTGTAAATATAGTCGCTTTTTGAACTAATATGTAAGTCTCTCTTTAGAAAAAAATGTACATAATAAAAAATATTTTAATCCCTACAATTTTTTTTAAAAAATAATTTGCTTTTTCTATAGTCCTCTACATGTGAAGAAAACTTTAAAATGAAAATTAAATGTAGATTTGTCTTTGGCAATATTCATAAATATCATTATTATTGGACTCAACAAAAATCAGCTAATTTTTTTAAAATAGAATTTAGGAAATTATTTTTCAAAACTCTGATCAAAATTAATTTGATTTATTTTTGGGTGTTTTTTTATATTTATTTTTATGAGGGAGAAAGTACAATATATTTTTACTGAATAATTACAATGATTCAACTCATATTTGTCCAATTAAAATTAGTGGTATTTAAAAATAATATACTACTTCAGTTCCTAAAATATTTATTTACTTTTTATATAGTTAATATTGCAAAAATTTAGATATTTTAAAGTGAAAATATTTCTTAAAATTTTGAGCCTCAAAATTTTTATTCCATAATCTTTATCTTATTCAATATATACTTTTTTAGTTTTTGTGTTAAAATATATTGTAGTAAAAAATATTGTAAAATTTATTTTTTGTGTTAAAATAATATTGTAAAGTTTAGTTTTTGTGTTAAAAAAAAGTAGGTATTGTATGAAAATAATTCATGAATCATGATAAACTTATCATGACATTGTTTTAAAGAATCAAATATTTGATCAAGTGTATTAAAATATGTATCAGGTCTATCAAAAGTTGAGGTCAATATAGAATTTAATTTACCTCAGCAATTTGACACACCTGATGAGATTTTTAATACACCTGATTAAATATTTTGATACTTTAAAGCTGGTTCATGATAAGTTTACCATTAACTATTTTATAAACAACTTGCCGTTAAAAAAATAGGGAAAATTACAAAATGGTTTACAAAATTGACAAAAATTACAAATTGGTTCTGTACAGAAAAAAATATACTTCTGAACAGAAAAAATTATATTTCTGCGCAAATATTGTGAACCAATTTATAAATATAGTCAATTTTTTAAACCAATACGTAAATTACTCAAAAAAAAAATACTGTAGTAAAATTTGGAGTAATGGAAGAAGTTACTCCATCTGTCCCACTATAAGTTGTTCATGTTACCGTCCATCCCACTATATGTTGTTCATTATTTTTTTATCTTTTTTGAAAATTACTATTTACTCCTTTATTATTATTTTCAATATTTTTATATTATTTTTATTACTTTTTCACTTTTCTCCATCACACCACTCGTACTTTTTCACTTTTTTCATCACATCACTTATATTTTTTACTTTTTTCATCACATCAGTTATATTTTTTTACTTTTACCTTAATTCTTATGTCGAAAGGGTGCTAGCGACGTGTAGAGGGACGCAGGGAGTATTAATTTGCAGTATATTTACTGTGCTATGCAGTTTGCTTAAAATTTAAAAAAAAATTAATGGAACATCTAATACTGCGTGCAGAGAGGTAGGGAATGTGTAATCAAGTGTTTTTTCCCCATAATTGTGAAAAGAAAAAAATAAAAGCCGACGATATAAGATTTCTAGATAGAGAAAGCCATGTGAGTCTGCGAGACCTCACCATTTCTCCTACATCATAGCCCACTCCTCTGCACCTAACTCATTCAATCCTCCATTTTTCTTTGTTCTCTCTCTCTCTACATTTTCATGTGTTGCTTGCTTCACTAATCCATCTCAAAATTTACCAGCAGTGGCAGCAATTCCTCAATTGCAATTCTGTTAGTCCGAAGGACTTTGCAGAACAAACAAAAATGGAGATTATTTTCAGGCTCAGCAACAAATCACACCAGTAGAGAACTAATTAGGGGCGGCGGAGGCACAAGTATGACGGGAGGGTCGCGGATGCCGACGTGGAAGGAGAGGGAGAACAACAAGTGCCGGGAGCGGCGGCGGAGGGCCTACGCCGCCAAGGTGTTCACCGGCCTCCGCCTCCACGGCAACTACACGCTCCCCAAGCACTGCGACAACAATGAGGTACTCAAGGCTCTCTGCAACGAAGCCGGCTGGACCGTCGAGCCCGACGGTACCACCTATCGCAAGGTGCTTATCCATCAATGCTTCCCCTAAATTTAAAAAAAAAAATCACAAAACGAAAATTGAACATTTTTACCTGCTCTGCGACTGGATCTATCTTCAATTCTGGCAATTTTCTGGTATTCAATTTCACCAGTTATATATACACGTATGTACGTATATTTATTTGCAGAAAATATCATTGAAATTGATAAGCCCCATCTTTTAGTTTTAATTTGCTAAATTTCTGAGTAATTTAGATAAGAAAGAGGCGTATATTATATTATATACATTGGTTTTGTTGGGTTGCTTGCAAACAAATTCCTGGGTATGGAGAAAAATGCATTTTATGAAAAAATAAGTTATAAATATTTTTATAATTTAAAAGTAGGGTCACACTCATTTACAAAAAAAAAAAAAAAAAAAATTCTGACGGTATAATGTTGGATTTGAATTTTCCTTCCATATTAACTGATGAATTTTGATCTTTTTCTACTCTGATCGGAGCTCATAAATGGACCAACAATCTGTTAATAATTGTGAATTTTTTTTTTTTTCTCATAGGGATTAAAACCAGCTGATAACATGGAAATCATGGGAAGATCATCAGCATCTGGAAGTGCATGCTCATACCAACAAAGTCCCTCCTCCACTTCCTACAATCCAAGCCCCACAGATGGCAATCCTCTAATCCCATGGCTTAGAAACCTCTCATCATCAACTTCCTCAGCTGCACCGCCCAAGTTCACACGCCACCACATGCACGGTGGCTCCATAAGCGCCCCCGTGACCCCTCCGTCGAGCTCCCCAACTGCTAGAACCCCCCGAACCAATGCTGACTGGGACGGTTCATTCTGTCATCTCGACTGGGGTGGGCCAAGTTACCCATTCCACCCCATGTCCACGCCTCCGAGCCCTGGGCCACGTCTGTGGTACCCAGGACCTCAAAGTGGGTCGACTTCCCCAGCATTTAGTCTCCGTTCTTCAAATCCGTTTAGCTTCAGAGTTGAAGATTTATCGAGGAGTGGGTCTGTTGTGTGCACACCCGGGCAAAGTGGGACGTGCTCTCCTGCCATTGCTGATGCTATGAATATTCAGGTGGGTGAGTTTACATTCGGATGCAAGAACCCGAATCTTGTGAAGCCGTGGGAAGGTGAGATTATACACGAGGAGTGTGGTTCGGATGAGCTTGAACTTACTCTTGGCAGCTCCAAATCCAGGTATGATTGAAAGATCCATTATGGGCAGTGAAAGAACTTGATTGATCTCTGGAATCGCAACGATGATTTCGTCATAAGAAAGGCGAGGCGAGGTAATTGATGTGCAGCTAGCTAAGAGGAAGAGTTCATCCAATGTCTTAGTTGTATAATCGTCATTGCATTCAATTTAAATATGGATTGAAATACAGTTCTATTTATGTGTCGATTGATCACAAGTGAAATAAAATATGACTTGAAATACAGAGAATCTCATGTTCAAGTATTGATTTATACTTGCAAGTTTCAATTTTTGTATGCATTTTGATCTAATGGGAATAAAGAATCGATGATCTACATGGATAAGAACATCATGAAGGAGAAAGTACATAAAAAGCAACGACAATCTTTGATCAAAAGCATAAAAAGCAAGGGCAATCTTTGAAGGCAATAGGGGTGCAGAAATTCCAAGTAACAACCAAATCTTGAAGTTAATCAAGAAAATAAGCCGAAAATATGCAACAGAGGTACACATTTGATCGAACGAGCATATGATAGAATGAAAATGCACACTGCACAGCATACAAGCAGAAGCTGCACTGTAGGGCAAACATTTTGTTTGCTCTAGTTTGAGGATGTCCATTTTACCCAAGTTGCAGCCGCACTGCAAGAGCTTGAGCTGACTCTCCCAAGCCTGTCGTAGACGACGAACACCACTAGAACAGTGCTGATTTTTTCTCCGTCTGTTAGCAACACGTCGAGAACCACATCCCCACATGGTCATCTCCTTTCTTCTTCGATGCATTCATTCCAGCCGAAGTCATCATAGGCTCCCTTCGATGAGGTCCATAGTTCAACATACTCATGTATCTGTTTCTTCTGACAATGGTGAGCCTTAACACATATTTACTGAGTTTTTGACTGTCTGAAGCTACTTCAGTTTTTCCACTCTTCATACGCCCCAGCAGCCTCCATTCTATCATTTTCCGGAGTTGGAAATGAGTCCAAAATGAAGTAAAAACATAGGAAGGAACTAACCATACATGCTATGATCAAGCAGAACATGTAACTACTTGCATTCATAAATTGTCCCAATATATCCTAATTAGTATGCATAAAATTGTTTCTCACATTGGGGTGCAGATGGGTGAGTCCAGCCGAGTAGTGTCAAGATCGGACTGACTCGATTCAAAACTCGACTCGAATTTGATCGTGTTCAATTCGTTTGAACTCAAGCTCAACTCTTGGGAAAACTCAAAATATTCGAGCTCAACTTGTCTCAACTCGATAATATACACAATATTAATATAATTATTTTTATTTTATTTATAATTATAGTATATTAATTTGCAATAACAATTAAAATAATGGGATCGGATTAATTAAATTTGAGTCAAGCATAAGTAGCTCATGAGCCGAAACCTCTCACTTACACCTCTATTCTCACATATTACTGCAAGAAAATAAAGCATTAACAAAGGAATTTATTTATATATCTATAAAATTTTCAACAAAAATCATCATAGTGAAGATTGCCTGCGAAATTGCCATCAAAGTTTTCTAATTATACATATACATTTTTCTTCATTGCTTACAAATAATTTGTTAAGAGGAACAAATTGTGTGTAGGCAAATTGCTGGTTGGTAATTAAATACCTATAAATTTCATTTTGTATATGATTAAGAAATTTTGTTGCTTGTTGGTAATTAAATACCTATAAATTTCATTTTGTATACGATTAAGAAATTTTGTTGGCAAGACAATTCTACAGTCTACTATAAAAAAATTTATTGGAATTTTGTAAGCAACTTTAATTTTATTCACTTTTCTTTTTTGTATTGTATGTTATGTGTTGGATCGACCGGTCGGACCGCTATTCGGACAACATGCCGAACGGTTCGAAAGTGTTGGACCGCTCTTTCCCTGAAACGCTCAAAAAGCGGTCAAAAATGGGTCAGAACGGTCACTAGTTGGACCGGTCAACTCAGTGTTGTTGCTTTATTTGTTTTTTTTTTTTGAGATTTTTTTTTTTTGTAATTTATATCTTCTACTGAAACTCAATTTATCAGATTTAGTTTTTTATTATATACCATCTCAATCGTGTTTTCTATCCTTATTCTTTCCTAAATACTTAATCTATTATTTCTACATTCTAATAAGTCATCTACGAAGTTTAGACTTGAAATCATGAGTTCAAGCTTTTAGTGTGGTGTAAATTTGGATTTTCTTTCAAATTAAATATTTTTTTATTGTTAATCATGGACATTTAATGAACTTCCTATATATTTGATATTTTAAGACATATAGTGAACTTAATTTTACATTTGACATTTTTATGATATATGGTGAACTTATTTTAGTAAAATATTGACATTTAATTTAGATTATTAAAATTGAACTTTAAACAATAATATTAAATGTATATTTATTTAATTTTTATCGTAATTTGTACATATAATTTATTATTTCCAGAGAAAAATTATTTATGATGTCTTTAATTTTTGTATATAATTATATATTATTTAACTACGATGTCATACCGGCTCAATCGATTTCCTAATGATTAGACCCGATCCGATCGGTCCTACCAAAAATGTTAAGATGTCCGTTTCAACTTACGCTTCCGCTTTTAAAACATAGATTGTGTGCCTATTTTGAAACACTAAAAACAACTTTTAAAAGCACTTTTTTTTAAAGTTATCTCTCACAATTTTTTAAAAAGAAAAATTTCTAAAAGCTGTTTTGTAGCACTTACAAACCGATCTATGCAACTTTGTTAGCACAAGGAATTTATGAGCTTTGAGTTTTTATTTTTTATATATAAATTTCAAATGTAACTTTGAGATAGTAATTAAAAAACCCAGCAACTTTTTAAAGCATAAAATCAACAATTTATTTTTTGTCAGGAATAAAACCAACAATATTGGTTACAGTAGCAAGTTGAGTTAAATGACATGACTACATGAGTAATATGGTTAGGTATATAATATGAAAATGATTGACAAAGGGACTGTATAGGTCTCAATATCCTCCACATTATCCATACTCCTTTTAAATTTAAATAAAAATTGAGCAAGTTTTGTGTGAAATAATTTTATAATATGAGATTTATATTATTTAATTTATTTTTAATATATTATTTATTAATTAATAAAAATAAAAAATTACTTTTATTATTTTAAAAAATTATTATATTTTATTATTAATTTTATTTTTTTAAAATTTGATCGCTTTCATACCACGACATATACCACACAAATTTTTGAAAATAATATATTACATATATTACTACAAAAATTAAATGGTCCTCATAGCAGCCACCACCTACTCAAAATAGCACATCAATAAATAAAATATACACTGAATAATGAACACCAAATATCTATTTTAAGTATGATATTACTAATTTACTAATAATCATTTGTTAATAGAATGTATAATAAAAAAGATAAAATATTCTATTAAAACATGAGACTTAGCCTAGAAAATAACAATTAAAATTGGAGAAATAATCCGAACGAAATTTATGAAAATAAGCAACAATGGAACAAAGATATGAATCTTCTCCATTTATAACCCCATGAGCAAGGATGCTGAAAGACCTGACATAAATTTATTAGGGGATAGTCCAACCGCGGATTAAGCGGACCACTGATAGACTATAAAATAAAAATTATTAAAATTTAAAATATTTATAAAATAATATGATGCAATTATATAAATTATATTAATCAATAATTTTTAAAAAGTCAAATATTATCGAAAAGATAATACTATTAATACTCAGCATCATTATTATTTTATATTTTTATTTGTATTTAACTAAAATTTTATCATTTAACCCATTTCATATTTAAAATTATATACAATACTAAAAATAAATTGATAGTAAATTATTATAAAATGATATTAAAATTAAATAATGAATATAAAAAAAAAATACTAACCAGGCTGGTCCTAACACTACATAGTTCATTCTTACAAAATTTTGGGATAAATAGTTAAAAGTCAAATGATTCTAAAAAAATATTATTTTTAAATATTATTTTTTCTCAATTTAAATGAATCGATCCTAATAACTTTATTTCTACCCATAGAAAATCATATGACAAAAAAAAAATAAAAAAATAAACAAATATGCCTTAAATAATTGACCACTGATAATTCAGTTCCCTAAAATTGACCAACAGATTTTTTTTTTGGCACGTGGGAAGGAATACGAGGATATTTATATACAATCTCATGACGTGTATCACAAAGAAGACCAGTTATTTTAATTATTATTTCCTCGTATTTTAAAATAATTTTGTGTACATTAATAATCAAGATGGGATTTTTAATTCTAAAATTATTACGGCACGTTGTATTTGTGAAACAAACTACGCATTGTGGGACTTTCAATCATTCAGCTTAAGAAAAATAAAATAATGGATAGACTTTTATGTGAATATATCATTATTGTGGGAATATAATTTAGGGGCGCTTGATTCAAATTTTTCAATGTTAATGTGAATAAAATTTGATATTTTTTTTTTTTTTTATATGTGTTGAATGAGTGTTTATGTTTATGGTGGTTGTATTTTGTTTCAATTTTGAGTACAAAAAATAAAGTTGTTGGTTGTGATACGAGAGATTGATTATGGAGGATAATTATAAGAAGAGAAGTAGGTAATTAAATGAGGGAGATGATTATCTTATTTAGGAGTAAAATCAATTTTGTGTACCTTATTTATTCTTATTATCTATTATAATTACTATATATTTTTTCATTCTCATTATCATTGAAGACTTTTAATATCAAGCACCTTCTTAATATTTATTTTGGGTATAAATCATTGATGGAATGTTTTAATAAAAAAATGTGTAATGTGTTGTGGAAACAAAAGAAGTAAATATTAATTACGTACCTTTTGAATTTATGACCTAATCTTACCCAAATTATATTTCAAAATAAGTTTAAATACTAAAATAAAATTTCAATGTTTGACATGAAATCGTTACACATGAGTCATTCTAAAAACTATTCATTCCATCCCAAAATTATTTTCACAATTTCTTTATAGGGACGTTCCAACTCTATTTTCCCACTCCTAAAAATGAAACTTTTACATTCACAAAAGCCAATAAAAAATATATAACTATAGTATAAAACATCAGCAAAGTATTGATATGTGCATATACGATTTTTTTTTTCCGAATGTTGTTACATGTATGTTTAAGTCCAATTTTTTTTAGAGAGCAAAATTGTCAATTGCATATTTTTTTTATTATTAATCTTACAATCCAAGCATTCAAAATAAAATTATCTTACATTACTAATTATCTTAATCCATTAATCTAAATATATTATTTAACTCACAAATAACCATCTCTAGATTATAATTTTGAATTATTTATCTTGTCCATTGAACCAAATGAACACTAAATCTCTTGATTTTCTTCTATTTTTTCTTATTTCTTGCATTTGTTTTGACACATTTATTGTGTAATAATCTCCATAAGCAATAAAAAATCCAAGCAGCGTATTAGTGGGTCATCTTTTAACCAGGTTGGGCATTGTCGGTCCGGTCCGGTCCGACGTGAGCAGATTCCTATCTTCATAGGCTCATCATAGGCGTCGCACATTAAAGGATTCAACCCAAAAGGCAGGCGCACCCCCACCCTTGAAGAAGCCTATCTATTCTTTCCGTTTACACGCATATACACACACTGAAAATATCAGACCTGTATCTCCAATTTCGATCCTTCAGATTTGGAAATTTTTCGATTTTAGCTTCAGCGGTTCTATTTTCATTTCTCTTTCTGTATTTCTGTTTATCTTCATTTTGTTTTAAGTAGGTCAAAATCCAAGTGTTTTGTGGTTCAAGGAGCTGTTCAGCGATTCGGATTGAGGAGTATTTCCTTTGAATCTGGGGATTCTGGCAAGGGCTGGTGTAGGGTTGGAGAATCGGAGTTGATACTTCGAATTGATTGCGTTTTTAGGCGAATTCTTTTCTGGATTGCCTTTTTTCTGCTGAGGATTGGAAACTTCTGTCGTTTCGTGTTGTGATAATCTTGCGTTTTCACTTTCGATGGTGTTTGTCTTGTTCACTGAATGATTAGGGTTTTGAATTGGGGTTTGAAGCCGTAATTTCTCCTGATGATGTCTGTGGAGAGGTCATTTGAAGCGTGGGAGGAGGTGCAGCGTCACGGGCAAGACTTAGCTGATAAGCTTGCGCAGGGTTTCACGGGTTTAATTCAATCTCATATTACTCCTCCATCGTTCCAATGGCCAAATCCTCCAACACCAAAGCTGTTTGAAGTTGACTTTTCAACACAGAATTTCATTAGAAGTGACTTTGGGCTCTCTGTGGACAATTCCGCTATTAATGGCGTTGGAGCTATTTTTGATATCGGGAACAGAATAGGGCAAGTGGGGGTTGATTTTGGGGCATGTGTTAATGGTGTGGTTCAGCAATTTGTTCGGCGATTGCCTCTGCCTTTTCGTCATGATGAAAGTGTGGGGTTGTCTATAGGATCGGAGGGTCATTGTACGAAGACGAATATGGGTATTACCCTGCAGGAGGATTTGGGATCTCTAAAAGAACGATTCAAAGATTATGGGATTCCTGAAAATGGAGCTGCAGTGGTAGAGGGGTCGAGTGAGGACGAGACTTCTGCTGTTACTGCAAAGGCATTGAAACAATTGGGTCGATCACAGGTAGAACTATGAACCTTTTTAAAGTTTATTTACGATCGACTGCTGATTCGATGCTAGCCCGTGATAGTATTTTATTTATTTATTGACATTTCCTCATACTGCAGGGTACAGTCAATTTGACATCAACCTATGATAGTAGAACCAGAAACATTGAGAGTACTTTGGTTGCTAGGGGAGATTTATGGAGAGTAGAGGCGTCACAAGGAAGTTCAACATCAGGAAGTGACAATTCGTCCCTTTTTCTTGTCCAGCTTGGACCTGTACTTTTTGTTCGTGATTCCACACTTCTTTTGCCTGTTCATTTGTCAAAGCAGCACCTGCTGTGGTATGGCTATGATAGGAAGGTATGGCAGATTATCTAGCTGTTGAATTACGGTTATCTTTCACATAATTACTGAGCTGTACGTTTGTTTCCTACATGACTCTGGTATATTTTAAGAATTTTTCTTTTGTTTGATTTGCGTATTAAGTACTCTATAACTATATGATTTGTGGGGAAGACATATATTGATCAATATTGAGTATAATTACTTATTCTTGCATAATATGGACTGCCTGGCTGTTGATTTGATAAAAAACAGTAAGGCTTCTCAATAGTGCTCTCATATGTATCATTAGTAGCTGACATTGGTCACGCCTAGTTAATACCTAGCTTATGACACTGTTTGAGTATCAACGAACTTAATAATCTCCTTGATAAATTACTCTTTAGGTGCAATTTACTCATGCAAACTTATTAACCTCTGTAGTTAATACCTGGCTTGTTAAATTGGCTTGGAGGTTCACATATTTTTTTCTATTGCCAACTTAATGATATCTGTATCTTGTATTACACAGAATGGAATGCATTCTCTTTGTCCTGCTGTGTGGTCAAAGCATAGAAGGTGGCTGTTGATGTCGATGTTCTGTCTCAACCCTTTGGCTTGTGTAAGTCCGAATCTTTAGTCATTCCAATAGTTGATGTGATGGTGTCATTATAGTCTGGAAGTTTTCATCATGAAAGGAAGAAATATCTCAAAGTTTTCTCTTTAGAAATCTTTGTAGTGTCCTATATTTTCAGATAAGAAGAAGTCATTTATATCTACTTTATAAAACTGCTGCCCAGCTAGGTTTTTCCCTGGATGCCTATATCATGTTTGAACTTCCTATGCTTTATAGTTCTCTTTTAAATTTTCCATTGTTAATCAAGTACTAAAATATCTCTTCTGTGCAGTCCTTTATGGATGTACAGTTCCCAAACGGTCAGGTCACCTATGTATCTGGTGAGGGTATATCAACCAGTGCATTTTTGCCCCTCTGTGGTGGTCTACTTCAAGCGCAGGGTCAATATCCAGGAGAAATGAAGTTCAGTTTCTCTTGCAAGGTGGAACTGCAGTTATCCAATAATACATGTTTATCTGAACTTATTTACTCTGACTAGGGTCCTTTAGATACCTACTGCTGTCAACTTCTCTTTCCCCAGTCAAAACACTTACACTTTTTATCAACTTATGTAGAACAAGTGGGGAACCCGCATAACACCGACAGTGCAATGGCCTGATAAATCATTTGCATTGGGCCTGGACCAGGCATTAGCTTGGAAGAGATCTGGTCTCATGGTGCGACCAACTATTCAATTCAGGTAATTCTGATAAATTTATTTGAGATAACTTATATAGATGTCCACAGATAGTTCTTCATTTCTTCTGCCATGTGTTCCTTTTATAGTATATTTTATGCTCGTTCTTTGTGGAGCCTGTAGGAATAGTTTTGTTATGGTACCTTATTTGTGTTTGGGCTTATTTTTGTGCTTCATCAACTTCATTTCTTTCTGGTAGAGACTTCATGACCTTGCCCACTGTTCACTTGTATACCATTTTTGCCAGTTTATGTCCTACATTTGGTGGGAGCTGTCCTGGAGTGCGGATGGAAGTTACACATTCTGTGAAGGAGTCATTGAATCTTAGCTGTGGCTGTGCCCTGGTGACACATCCTTCTGCATTTGCATCAGTATCTGTAAGTGATTTCAGTGAATTCTTCTCAAAGGGTGTGCCTACAATATAATCAATGAATGTCAATTGTTAGCAAATTTGATATGTTTTGAAGCAGATTTAAAAAATATAAATAAATCTTGAGATTAAGAAATATACACCATGTTGCTTCTGTATGTATTGTGCAATTGAAAGTTGCTCCTGTTTTGAGGAAGGTGGATATTGTACATTGAGTTATGGATCATATAGTTCTCTGAACAACCCTTCTCTATTGAACCTTATTTAGTGTACTTTTTCAAAGGAAATGGGTGAACTTTTTATATCCCCTTGGTTTTGGACTCTTAAAACGTCCGGTCAATCAGTAGCACAGCATTCGTCTTAAGCAAATTTATAGAACTTCCAAATATTGACTGATTACTGTCTTTTCTTTTTGGCATTTCTAAGATTGATTTTCATCACTTAACATGGATGTAGGTTGGGAGGTCCAAGTGGAATGGAAATGTCGGGAGTACAGGGGTGGTCGTAAAAGCTGAAACTCCTCTTAGCCATTTTGGCAGGCCTTCTTTCTCTGTTCAGTTGAACAGTGGTATTGAGTTTTAACCTTGCCGTCCTCTCCCCCCCTCGACTGCCTTGTGCAGTTAAACTGTATATATATAAAACCTTCAGCTTTTATTGTGTCTTTTGGGTGGCATTTTAAGGCTTAGTTTTTTGTAATTTGCCCACTTCTCAATCTATCATGGACAGATTTACATTGTTAAACTGATAAGATCATGCACATTATCTAAGTATATTTCTGTATATACTTGTGTCATAAAGATGTAGACATGGGAAAATTAGCTTTTTAATTTCATTTTTTTCTCTTGTTGGTAGCCATTTTTTATAGTCTGTATTTTCCTGTTGTGTTTTATGTCTTTTCTAAGAATAATTCCAATTCGTGATATAAATTGAAAAATTGTTTCAAATCAAATTGTAAATTAGGTTTAATGTTGTTTCATCATGAATCTTTATTATGGATGAGTTTCGTTTTTGCATTATGTTATTCAATTATGTTTTGCAGTTCTTAATTCTGTGTTCAGATACCGTGTGAAATCTATGATCACGAAACTAAATTACTCTCCGTCCTAGTTTTGTTTTTTATTTAAATAAAAGAAATTAATTTATCTATTTTGATATTACAAATTAATTCTATTAGAAAAGTGTTGAAGGGTTTAGCGGAAAAATAAAATGGAATTGAATAAAGGAAATCATTTTTTTTTGATATAGTCCTTTTGAGAGAGGTATATATAGCCAACTAATGCTAAAGGTTAGGGATGTAAACTCGACGGGGCTAATCTCCATTCCCGTCCCCGTGGTCGCGGAGAATTCCTATTCCCGCGAATTTTGCGGGAAATTTTTTATTCCATCCCGCCCCGTCGGGTTCCCATGGGGAATCCCTGGTCCCGTATAGCAAGTTACAACCAACAAGACACTGAGCAAACAGGCCGTTATAGCAACGACTACAAAAAGTATCAGGTATAACACTGAAAAGTATTAATCCAAATCGAAAGTCACAGAATATTTATTTCACGTCAATACATAGTTTAACTTCCATTCACTAACGTTACACAACCTAAAAAAAAAATACTTATTCCAAAATCATTATTCCCACATCACACCTTATTACAATACCATTTCTCAAGCTGCTTTATACCACACTAGTTTATCTGCATGCCAAGACTTCTTATTACTCCCTAAAGCCTTAGACCTTCCTCCTGGGAAAACAAGAGGCCTGCAGAAGGCGAAGAGCACCACCACCTCAGCCAAGAAAATCGAGAAGGCCATCCACACGAACACCGTCCTTCTCCAGCTCGACAACATCCTCTTCAGCTGAGGAAGCTCCGATGCAATCTCCAGAGACCCGCCGTAGATCTCAGGAACGCCTGAGCCCGATTTGAACTCCGCCCTCTGCTCCAGGACTACTTTAAACGACGTCGTTGGCACTTCTCCTTGAGTGAATTCTCCCATGAGGATCTTCAGAGTTTGAACCTCTGATTTGTATCCAGCGATGAGGGGAAGGCTGTTTAGCAGAGTGTGGATGAGACGAAGAGGTTGGCTCTTGAAACGAAGCATAGTGGGGTGGCTGAATCCGAGGATGGCGTCTCCGTTGCTCGCTAGGCTTTCTGCTCTTACCTTCGCTTCCAAAAAAAAACGAATTAAAAATGATCAATGGAGCGCATGCAAGCTCTCTCTTGAAAGAGCTTTATTTTGGAATATTATACTTAAGGGCGTGTTTTTGAGCAGGATATGTGCAGTTAGAAACACTTATTTTCAAAGCTGGCGCTTCTAACTCTTTACTTGTGACTGTAAACACGCACTAATTGATTTTTCGTTCCTTTAAACTGATTAGTACTACTTTATAAGCAGTTTCAAACTGCATGTTTGCAAATTCAAAAGGAAAAATTATAGAATATTTTTTTTAAAAATGTATCTTTTAAAAGTGTGATTGATTATACTGAAAAGTATAAACTGATTACACTGAATAACAGTATAATTGTTTAGTGTAATCAGTCCACATTTTTCAATGTAAACAATCTCCACTACTATGCACCGTGCACCATTTGTATATAAACACTAGCATTTGACTTTTAATATAAATGATTTTTTTTTTTCAAAAGGCCATGAGAAATAAAAATATCATCACCATGTATAAAAGGACAGAGCATAGACATATATATATATATATATAATTATATATACAAAGATAGAATGAAATCTCTTATACATTATACCACATATTGATTTAACTACATTATGCAATTCAAATATATGTATATTTTTGAATATTTAGGATTGTTTTCATTGAAAAATTATAATTGTTTTGTCTAACTATAATTATTCAGTATAAACCACTCTAGCTATTTAATAAAAATAACTCTAATTATTTAAAACTATACTTGAGTTACCTAGTGTGCATGATACACAATAAATTGAGGGTATATTTAATTTAAAGGATAAAATTATCTATCATTTCAAAATATACATATTTTGAACTAATAGATAATTTTATCATTTAAAACAAACATAATATTTTTGGTTCTATTAATTAAAGTAATGTAGGCAGAATTTCTACAAATATAAACTTGATTTTTTTTAACTATTATCATCATGCATTTATGCATATTAACTATTTCTATTTAAAAAATATTTCATACTTTAATTTTTAAACGTAACAGTTAATATGCATAAAAGTAGCATTATAAATATAGCAATAGTAAAACATACCTGAAAGATACCAAGTTTTCTATTGTATTCAGATTCCGGCAACGTCAACAAAACCGTCACCCGCAGCTTATGGTTGTACGGAACCGCGCGCTGACCCGACACCATCTGCTCCACCGACCCGAACCCGACGAACGCGACGGGGCTCGTTTTCGTGTAATCGAAATTCAGCGGCTCGGTCGTGTGAACCGATTCCTCCACCATTTTCCTCATCACGACGCCGCTTATCACGAAGCCTAACACGAGAAGCACGACGAGCACGAAGAACACGTAGGCGCTGCGGCATAATGCCACGGCGGATCGCACGGCGAATTTTAGCATTGATTGGTTGGATTTAATCCGGTTGAGGATCAAGAAATAGAGGGAGTTGCACGATTTGAGCAGCTTTTGCTTCGTGTGAGCCTTCACACGAGAGAGTGTTTGGAGGGGGAATAACACGAGCATGAGGCAAAAATTGGAACACCAAATGGGGAAAGTGATGAAGCTTATGAACAAGCTTGTTTGCAAGGCCACACATTTGAGCATTAGCATTATGGAGAAGGAGATTAAGTTCATTGGGAAGGGGTTGTAGCTTTTCATATGAGCATAATTGGATGATGATGATGAGGAAAAGTTGTTATAAGTTGGTTTGATTTCTTGATTTTTTGGAGTTAATTTTTTACCTTTGGTTTGATCGTCGAAATGATCAGGAAAGTCCATTTTGAACTTTCTCGCGATGAACAACTTATCCGTGGAGAAAAGAAGTGAATTTTTCATCAAATTTGCAAGAAAGTCTTGGGGCCCTATTTCATTTTTGTGATTGAATTGAGAGAAAAAGCTATTGTTTTCATCAATGGCACCTTTGTGTTCTCTTGAGGCATCCATTGATGATCAATTCTTGGTTGAAGAAATCATGGGGTGGTGATAAATATAGTGGAAAATGGAAAGAAAAAAAAAATGAAATCGTTGTTGGAAATTGGAATTCATGGGAGTGGGGCCCATGACATTTCCTTAATTTTCAGGGTCTCTTGGGATGCTAAACACAAGTGGGCAATCCATATTGGCTTAGTGAGGAATTAAGAGATAGATGGCAACATCTTTATGTCCCAATTAATGTGGGAAGTTGTGTTACGTTTTTAGATCATATTTATTTTACTATTTATGGGGCCTTAATGTTGTTTCTATTCTATCATTTGCCCTCATGCGTGTGTAAATATCACATGCAATAATGTAGATATGCGACAGAATTTCATGTGAGCCAAAAATTATAAAAAAAAATTAATTATATAGAGGTGTAAAATTTATTAAGTTACTTATATTATTTTACTGATAAAATATAATATAAGAAAGATATATGAGTGTGACCATGAACATCTAAATGAGATTGGAGTTCAAAATATCGCATTTCACTGGTTTAAGTAGTGTTTGAAGCCAGTGACGGAGCCAGACATTTTGACAGGGGGCCGATTAATATTTTTATAAAAATGAAATAATGTTATGTTTATAAAAAAATCATTATAAATTTGTCAAAACATTTAATTTCATTAATTTAAACTAAACAAATTAAGTTTTGTTATGATTTTGAATTCTTTTTTAATTGTTCCAACTATATAGAAGAGGTGAGATAGAGTTGAAATTGCAAAAATATTAATATCATTAAAAAAATTATTTTCTTTTTTCAGTTAGAACGTAATCAAAATTTTAACTTCTAATTATTATATTGATTTGGAGGATAAATATTTTTAAAATTTTATTGAAAAGTTATAGGCACTACATATTGTAAACTTTATACTCCCTCCGTCCCAGGGGAACTTGCAAGTTTTCCTTTTCGGGACGTC
Organism: Prunella vulgaris; assembly: GCA_026898435.1. Taxonomy (NCBI): domain Eukaryota; kingdom Viridiplantae; phylum Streptophyta; class Magnoliopsida; order Lamiales; family Lamiaceae; genus Prunella; species Prunella vulgaris. The sequence continues at coordinate 2,909,220 of JAPKLY010000007.1, read as the reverse complement.
CCAAAGGAACTTGCAGACCCAAAAAAGGAAACTCTTTTATAAACTCCACCCTCACAATATCTACATATTTACACAAAATGTCATTACTTTTTCACTTTTTGGGTCCACATTACACTCAATTCAACTAACTTTTTCACTTTTTACATAAAATTTTATCAAATTAACCCTCAAAACACTATTTTTTTTTTACTTTATTCTACTTTTTTTTAATTTGTGTGCCCCTCCTCCCTTGCAAATTACTCTGTGACGGAGGGAGTATAACATATTATGGTTGCAAACGAATCAAATCGAATATCATAGTTTTGTATTTGTATTTGAATAATAATTGAATCGAATCGAATCGAATTCGAATCATAAAAATTTGAATACGAATATCATAATTCGAATACGAATACCTAATCGAATCAAAAGTCTTTGATTCATTTACAATCCTCGGGTAAGAGTTTGAAATATAGGTGCATATGATATCTAGATTATTATCTAATGAGCTTACATTCTTAAAATAATAGTAACTATAGTAGCCATAAATCTCTAATGGTCTATAATTATAAAATAATAATAATAACAATAATAATAATAACAATAATTATACTAACTATTAAGTTTATTATCATTATAATATTTATAAAAAAATATTTAATCGAATATTTACGAATATCGAATCGAATATCATTATTTTGTATTCGTATTTTAATAAATAATCGAATCGAATCGAATATTTGTAATCGAATTCGAATCATAAAATTTCGAATACGAATATCAAAATTCGAATATGAATACCAAATCGAATCAAAATTATTTGATTCGTTTGCAACCCTATAACATACTACTTGAAATTTTTTAATATTAAAATGTGTAATTTTATTAATAACTTTTTTTGATAGAAAAAAAATAGATAATAACATTAAATATTTTGATCATAAACTTATTAAAAAAAATATATAAAAAAAAAAACATGAAACCAGAATTAAAAAAAAAGAAGTTACATTATGCTAAAAGATTTGAACCCTTGCCTTTTAAAGGAAAGAATTTATCACACACCTCAAAACCAACTAGCCACACTTAAATAATAGTAAAATTTGGAAAATATTATATGTATACTAATAAAATTAAAACTTTCAGGGGGGCCAGTGCCCCCCTAACCCCAGTGTAGCTCCGTCATTGTTTGAAGCTGTGATTTAAAGAGTTGGTTAATCTTTGATTACAAAAATTTATATACGTTTATATTTTGCCCATTAATTATTAGAAAAGAATGTTATGATATAATTTTTCGCATTTGAAATTGATGCAGGCGGAGACACGAACAAACGTAATAATCTGTTGATTCTGTGATTACCCAGAAGATTACATAAACAAGATAAATGTTTTAACTCCGTTGATTCATTTTGAATATCGGATTAAGAACGATAATGACACGATAAATGGGAAAACTCAATTCTTTTCTAATTCATTAATCAACTCCCTTTACATTCAACATCAAACTCCTATTTATACTAAACTAATTAGGATTTCTGGAATTAAAGCCCAACCGAATAACAATAAATTAAAATCCTAAATTATATAAATAATAATAATATTAATAAACTAAATATATCCTATCTCTATCTCCATCAGAAATTCACCTCTATATCTTCCTTGGACAAAAATTTTATATGAAAATGGAATGTTAACTAGTTTTAAATTATTAAATATTTAATCGGGAGTATCAAAAATTTTATCAGAAGTAAATCAGAGCCAGTGATATTATTTTTTAATTATTATAAATTTTATTGACCATATTTTTTATATATTTAATGAATATTTTAATACACTTGACCAAATATTTTATATTTTAAAAATAAATACCCTCAAAAGAATGGTTTGAATTAGTATGTCCCAATGACAATTGTCTTTTTTTTTCGACCAATTCCAGCTCAATATAATAGTCATCATATTACATGAATGTATTTTCGATATTTTAAATTTTGTGTGTATCTGTTAATATTTCTTTAGGTTCCATTTGGATTGATGAATTTGAAAATGAATGGATTTTAAAAAAAATACATGTAAGAAGACATTCAAATCACGAATTATAAAGAGATGAGAGGGAAGGGAAAAAATAGAAAAAAAATAAAGATGAAAAGGGTAAGGAGGGAGAATTTCACAAATGACATGATTTTGATGAGAATTTAGAATTCATCTATTTTGGACAAAACTCAAATCTAAATATTTGTAAATTCACCTAATTATTTGGGAAGAATGATTATTTGTGTGTAAAATTCACGGATTTCAAATCCATCCATCCAAATGGAGCCAAATGGAAAAAGTGATTATTAGTTACTTCCTTCTATATATCCAAAATATTACTCTCATTCTGATTAATACAATAAGAAAATTATTGACTTCCTATTATATCTTTAATTAATTTTTTTAAATTCTACACAAGATTTTGAAAACTATTAAGGATAAATTAGAAAAAAGAAACACACAATTATTAACTTTGTAAATGAAAAAGAATAATCAAAACATTGTTTAATTTGAATTGAAGGAACTACTATATAACAATCAACATTTCTATAAATTTAAATTGAAGGAACTATTATATAACAATCAACATTTCTATAAATTTAAATTGAAGGAACTACTATATAACCAGGTGGACCAGCTCACCTGTCACCGGGTTCCTCACTTGAGTGAGTGATCTGGGTTCGATTCCTTTTGGAAATGAACTAACTACTAACAACTAACATTTACCTATAAAAAATTGTGGGAGACAATAACATTCGAGTTCACTATTAAGAATTTTTTTTATAGTTTTTGACATTTTATATTGAAAAAAAATAGTTTTTTTTTTATTTGAAAAGAGTAATGAATAAATATCTCTAGTAAAAAAAACAAAACATTCCATTGTCAATTAGAACAGATGTTAAATTTGCTATTCATTTAAATCTTAAAAAACAAAATTAGACAAGAAAAGATAAACATGATAATGAGAGATTGACAGAAGATACAAATGCATCATCATCCACTGATGATCAATTCTTGATTGAAGAAATCATGGGGTGGTGATAGATATAGTGGAAAATGGAAAAAAAATGACAAATAGGAAATTGTTGTTGGAATTACATGGGAGTGGGGCCCATCATACATCTCACCTTCCCTTGATTTTTAGGGTCTCTCGGGATGCTAAAGACAAGTGGGCAATCCACATTGGCTTAGTTAGGAATTAACAGAGGACAACATTTTTATGTCCCAATTAGAGTATCTGCACATTTCAACTAATTGGATCACAGGTTCAATTTGCATTGGGTAGTAGCTCATATGGGTAGCATGGGAGGTCTAATATATTGGATATATGGTTTAATTTTTTATCGTTAATCACATATGCACCTAAGTGTACCGCGTTATTCAAATGCATTTTTAAAAAGTTACATAAAATACTATCGAAAAATTTATTTTTTATTGTTTAACTTTTCATTAATAATACGTGTAAATTTTCAATAATAAATTGTATAACTTTTTTAAAATACATTTGAATTGTACAGTACACCTGATGTACAAAAGACTTACTCAGTTTTATAAAGTTGGTAGTACCCATCATTTGCATGTCATTTTTGGCCAGTTGATGCAAGACTTTTTTTTTTTATATATAAATTCTAACATTTTAAATGACTGTTGATGAGATTAATTTTTTTTTATATCTATTTTTCCAACGGACACTTTCTCTCTACATCTTTATAAATAGATGCAAAAATGATTATTTTTTAGATGATCTACAAAAGTGCATTTCTCAAATTACTCCTATAATGGCCGGAAGATCTTGGGCGAGAAATTGGTTCAATAATTCATCGGATTCGAAAGAAAATTGCAGTCCCCGTCTGCCAATTTTCACCACCAGTAATAATTCCCAGTTAATTCATATCCTCATATGATGTCACCTCTCAATTTTCCAGTTAATACATATCCTCATTGCTCTCCATGGCTACCTAGGGTGCTCCGTTAATATGTATCCAAATGAAGGCTTCAAATATTCGTTTATGTCGCCTCCTCCTTATGGATTATCTCCTCAGAGTGCAACAATGTTTCCCCCAAACGCGTCCAAAAGAGCTTAGTGCTGACAGGGAATGCAACACTCCATCCTCAGGGACAGCTTCGCCATTCCCACCACATTCGTCTTCGGGGGGACGTTTTCAAATTAATCTCGAAGAAGATGAATGCTCCGAAGGCATAGGTGTTGTCTTGCATGGGAGAAAGGGCACATACAACCCGAGATGGACTGGAGACGAAAATGAGTTGCTAGCTTGGTGTTGGGTGAATATAAGTGAAGATTCAGCGATCGGCAATGCTCAAAACACTAATACAGATTTACACTTAGAGAACTCTTAAGAACTCTCTAAGAGCTCTCTAAGAGAAAACTATCTAAGTAAACATTCCACTTAGAGAGCTCTTAGTGGGAGGTTTACTTAGATAGTTGTCTAAACTCTCTAAGTGTAAATCTGTATTAGTGAAAGTTAGAAATAATGTGGAAAAAAAATCACAACCAATTACAATAAGAATCGCCGCAGGTTCCACCGTACGCCCATAGGGCCTGATGAAGACACATTTTTATACTGCAGCAGAACATGTGACTCTATGTAATGCGAGTTACATTATTTGGAGGAGAACTAGGCAAGCGAGCGCAGTGACACTGACATACTGTTGGATGCGTTGAATTAGTTAGAACAGGAAATTGAATTCAACAAACTTCTTGGTATATGGAGGGTTCTCCCTATTTTTCATGAGTGGATTAACCAGCAAGACCGTGATCACCGCGGTAAAAAAAAAAATGTACTAGAATATAATATTGTGTATGGGTTGTGCATTTGTACATATTTTTTAATTACTTAATTAATTTATCACAATATTGTGTATGTTCTGTGTATATACACATATTTTTTAATTTATGTAGTATATATCAAAAGTATAATATTGTTATATATTTTATTTTTAAATTTTAATCACTAAATTGATTAAGTATGTAATATTTGTACTATAATTATTACATTGATATTTTTCACTTTATTTTTTAAGAGCGTGGCGTCACAATTCTCTCTCACTTTTGAAAAGAAAAGTTGAACAGTAAAATCTAAGATTGCAAGATCGTGGATTGTGTTGTTTAATAACTTCACTAAAGAGAAGTTATTTTTTGATTTAATCTTGATTGATGAAGAGGTAAGTAATTTATAATTTTGATATTTATGTATATATTCGATTTTTTTTCCTATTGAATTTAGTTTTTAACAATTGATTGAGAACAAGGAACCAAGATACAAGCAATTATTCTAGAATATTTGATAATTTTTTTTGAAAAGATACTGAAGGAAGGAAACAATTACTCCCTTTGTCCCGCAGGAATTTGCACACTTTCCTTATTTGGACGTTCCACACAAATTTGCACACTACTAAAAAAAGAAGCATTGATTTACATGCACACTCACAAATATTTACACATATTTATCCATATACCACTACTTTATATATAAAACTATTTTTTCTTAAAAAATGTGCCGTCCCGTAGGGTGCAAATTCCTACGGGACGGAGGGAGTACCCTACGGGACGGAGGGAGTACATTATATCAAATTTTGATATTGAAAACAATGGAATATAGATCATAGTTCATCCTCTCAAAATAATCTTTTATTTCAACACTAAAATTATATTTTTAATAATCTCGCATAATACGCAAGTTTACATACTAGAATTAATATATATATATATATATATATATACCTTACTCAAAAAATATATTTTTCTAAAAAAAAACATATCACTACAAGTGTTCGAATAAGTTTCGGATGAATTAAGTATTTATTTTCCTTTATTTCTTGGATGTGGAACAATTACTTACTTAATCAAGTAAATTCAAGTTGCGTGACTTTCGAATATTGAGCATGATTTTTTAGCAAATTTCCTATAAATCAATTTTATCATATAATTTAAAACAATATTAATTAATTATTTTAATTGTAAGATATTATTAGTAAACTAATACTCCTACATATTAATAAAATCACAAATATAATTTAAAAAAAATACACTAAATATATATAATTTCACGATAAAGTAAATTCACAATATAATTTAATTCGTCATGATTTTAATTATATATAAATAAACTCCCTCTATCCCGCTATAAGTTGCTCGTTGCTTTTGGGCACACGAATTAAGGTAAAAATAAAAAAGTATAAGTGATGTGATGGATAAAGTGAAAAAGTATAAGTGGTGTGATGGAGAAAAGTGAAAAAGTACTGGAAATATGGTAAAGAGTATTGAAAGTAATACTCCCTCTGTCCCGCAGGAATTTGCACATTTTCCTTATTTGGACGTCCCACACAAATTTGCACACTACTAAAAAAGGAAGCATTGATTTACGTGCACACTCACAAACATTTACACATATTTACCCATATACCACTACTTTATATATAAAACTATTTTTTCTTAAAAAATGTGCCGTCCCGTAGGGTGCAAATTCCTACGGGACGGAGGGAGTAATAAAAAAGTGAATAGTAATTTTCAAAAAAAGGTAAAAAAGCAATGAACAAAATATAGTGGGATAGACGAAAATAACAACATGAGCAACTTATAGTGGAACGGAAGGAGTAATAATTAGGTGGCTTTTATATTTTGTCCAATATTAACTTTGAGAGAAGAGTATTACGACTAATTTTCGCGTTAGAAATGAACATTGGAGACTCCTCACTATGGCTACAACTGGGATTGTGATTAAATGTGTTCAAAAAATGGCGACGAATACTGAAATCTTTCAAGTTAACAAGAGAGATGATGTATAAACACCTGAAAAGGAAGCAAGCCTTCAAAATATGAACATCAAAGTCTACTTCTGCTTTGTTATCCTTTTGTCCCTGATAGGCAACTCTGTCGGTTTTTGCGCCTCATGAGGGTGATCCGGACCAGTGTACACCTTAAGATGGTTAAACAGTGATCTGCCCAGCTGCAACAAACACCAGAACCTTCTTACATATATACTTATTTTGCATAATATCTCGATTATTCTATACTCGATCACTTTGGAAGATGATTTAGGTATGCACTAGATTGGGATTATTGTTGTTGTTGAGAATTAAGACAGAAATCCTACACCAGAAAACAGTTATTCTTGCAGGAATCCAACCTGCTTAAGAAGAAAACTTCTTATATGTTCTAATCACTTTTGACGAGTAAATTGCAAAATTGGTCTCATATCTATTGGATGTTAGCAACTTTAGTCTCATAGATTTCATAGAGATAGCTTTCAAAAAACGTGATTTTAGAAGCTGTTTTTAGTGTTTCAAAACAAGTACTAAGTTATATAATTTTTAAAATGCTGCAAATTTAGTCATATACATACAAAGTTATGAGACTTGACTAAGAAGATTGATTGTATGTGACTAAACCAGCACCCAACTTTGCAATTTACTCCACTTTTGATGCAAAGCGATCGTGAAACATTATTATTTTACCAGGTACTATTAGTTAAACAGGAAGAAGCATACAGTACACAACACGACATGTTTAAGCACTAGTTTAGACGACTTTTATATTCTGGAACCATCAGAAACATCTTTCTTTGTCCTGTAGAGTGAGAGGAAAAGGAGAATTTTTTCACATAAAGTGGAAGGAGCTTACCCGCCCTTTAGGAAGCATCCCACGGACAGCATGCTCGATAATTCGTTCCGGGATTCTCTGCTGGAGCTGATCGAATGTCTCCACTGTCATACCACCTGGTCTCCCAGAGTGCCTCCGGTACAATTTCTGCGTCCTCTTCTTTCCGGACACAGCAACTTTGTCAGCATTTACCTATTTAATGCAATTATAGAATATATATAGTCAGAAAACTCAGAACATTATGATACAAAATTATGAACCAATCTATTCTTTGATTAAAACTAGTTGGATACAGCCAAAATAAGGATGTCATGAGAAGATTACCAAGACTAGAGAAGACCAGAATATATTTTCAGAGTATCTCAATTTGGCTAAAAGCCTTATGACAGTTCAACCGAAAGACAGTATCAACTATTACAAATTCCAGTTAGAAACAATTCAAAATGGATGACAGTTGAAACTTATCATTTATAACTAGATGCATGTTGCAAATCTCAAATTATTGAGCACATGATTGTATCTATTAGCACTAGAGTATGCCGAAGATAGGAAACAACAGATGTTATCGATAAACAAATGATGCAAGCTACAGGAAAACTCAAGTCAAAATCCTCCCTGAATGCCTGCAACATAAGAGAAACCATTTCTGCAAATTGAAATGGCATTGGCATTTGGCAAATTCCGTATCCAGCTTATTTTTTATACTCCCTCCGTCCACGAAAAATACGCTCAGATATTTGCACGTGGTTTAATGCAATATGTCAGGAAGGTATTAAGGGATATTGTGAGATCCGATATGAATAAAGAGAATATCTTTGAAAAGTACGTCATTCTCTTTAGTTGATAATATACATGAAATAACATTTTGAGTTTATCACAATCAATAAACATCAGTAGAACAAATATGTGGGTACCAGAATCTGCTAATATAGTCCAATATGAACAATAGAAGTAACCAAATGGGACTTCAAGCCGGTACTCAACAAGAAAAGCACATATATCAACTCCAATGATCAATCCAGACTTTTGTTGCTCATTAGAATTTTTAGGTTTGCTTATCTGAGTTCACTAACAATGGCATGCATAAAGAGGATGCCTGGTTTAGATTTGTTATCATAATTATCCAACTCCTTATTACTAGTTCAGATGGTCTAAGATTTACTCTACTAGGGTGATGTAATACTTTTAGGATTCCAAACTCACATTTAATACTGATTCAATTTTTAAAGATAGAGGAAGCAGGATTTTCGGAAGAAAACTATACTTAAATATATTTTTTTGTGTGGATGTGTTTTCTGTTATAATAATAATAATATTCAATCAAAAACCATGTTTCAAAATACTTATGTATAACTTCAATGTTTTCCATTGAGATACACATATAAGCATTAAGCACTGGATTCTAAAAGTAATCATGTCATTTTAGTACTTTGTTGTAGTAAGCAGAAAAGAGTCTAGTAGCTTACAACTATGACAAAGGCTCCCATGTCCACACTCGGTGTATAGGTAGCCAGATTCTTTCCCCGGATGTGAATTGCAATTGTCGAAGCCAGACGTCCAAGGATCTTGTCCGTTGCATCTACGACGTACCATGGCTTGCTCGTCTGCACATGGTCTGCAGCTTTGGGGTACCATGTCTTGTTCCAGACATCCTGAAATATGAACAATTATTTATGAGAAACTCAATTGGATTAATATATTAACCTGTAACTCAAAATTATTACTCCCACAATAGAAACCAACACTATACATATGCATTACCTCATCTTTGAGGATTATACTTTGGTATTCCTAATAACATTTTTTATACTGGTATAGCTAAATAAACGAGGACTTTTCACAAGCTTAAATTATCTTACTTCAAATCAAAGATCAGCATTCAGAATCAGATAGACAATCTCACATTATCACCAAATATGACAGGATAAAGGTCCTAAATATCAAATAGTCAAAATTACATAAATGAAGGACGAAGATTTTTAAACATTATAAATTGGGGAAAAACTTACAGGGCCATCGAGGTTGTCGAACATCCACTGCTGGTTGGACGGTACAAGAGCAGTTTTCTCTTGACAGCAGATCTTGAAAACCTTGTTAGGTTGCACTGACTGTGACTGTTTGGACGAAACGGCGACGTGTAATCCGAGAAACGGCGTTTTGTTGGGCGAGAAAGAGTGGGGCTTTAGAGATGGTTTCGACACTAGTAATGAGGGTGGGCTGGTGTAGTTTACCGCCAGTGCCATTGCTGGGATTTCTCTCTGTCTCCACTGAGGAAATTTGAAGTAGATAACTGAGTATGAAGCGGATAAGAAGATGGTGTGTTATTCTATCGTGGGGGTTGCAACATCTGATTGTTCCCGTTTCTTATAACGTTTTCAGACGTAATCGCGTTTTGACTTGCGCGCTTCTATAAGATGGAGGGGCTCCAGTCTTTCGAGAGGGCTTTTTACCTTTTTTTACGTAGTAGTATTTTCTCTCGTGTAATGCACGGGATATAATTTTGTAAGTGTGTATACAAATTAATGCTTCTTTTATAATAGGATGCAAATTTATGTGAGATATTTAAATAAATAAAATGTATAAATTCCTGTAAGATGGATGAATTATAAGATAGTTTAGACAGGAAATGCAAAATTTCGAAGAATAATATTTTCTCATGAGATTTATAGTTATAATAAAATATAGATTAAATTAATTTTCATAACTTTTAGGTTATTTTATATCATTTAAATATATAATTTAATTTCTTAAAGACTAACATAAATCTAGAATATAGTATATGATAAATTTGAACACCAAAATAGTCACTATAATGCAATAACTAAAATAAATAAATTTAATAAATCACCAACATTAACAAATAGGGAATACTAATACTATTCACCCAATAACAACCAACAAAATAAAAAATAAAAATTCCCAAATGCACCAGGCACATGGTGCACTCACCAAACATTTGAAATTATTTACACTGAAAAGTATATGTTGATTACATTAAGTGTGAGTTAGTTAATTACACTAATAAATTTACACAAAAAATTAATAATAATATAAAATTTTCAACATAATCAACTCACATTTTTTACTTTAATAAACTCAAAAATTTTAATAAAATAGTCTTGAGTGAATATATCATGTATTATGTACACAAGAGATTTATGATTTATGGGTCACTTACATATTGGTTCAAAAAAATCACTATATTTATAAATTGGTTAAAAAAAAAATTTGCACGATAGTTTTTTTTTTGGCATGAAAGTGTTATTTTTTTACACGGGACAAATATGTAATTTTTGTCAATTTATTGAATCATATTGTACTTTTCCCGAGATTTATTAATTAAAAATTAATAAACATACCAAAAATATTCACAAACCCAATACATTACCTTTAAATCTGCATTGAGCCATTGACATCATTATAGTGAGGCCAATTAATCTTTTTTGAATTAAATATTAATTGTCCAAAAAAGCGTGTGTGTACTACGATTATGCCAAACCGCGAGTTATAATACACTCGCCCATGTCTTCCATTTGTATAAATGCGGTTTAGGGGTGTAAATGAGTCGAGTCGAGCCGAGTAGTGCTGAGCTCGAACTCGACTCGATAGTAATACTCGAAGTTTGAAACTCGACTCGAACTCGATCAGACTTGATTTTTTAGCCCGAGCTCGGCTCGATAATTTTATTATTTTAATAAAATAAAATATTAAATATATTTTAGCTCTTTTTTGTCTAAAATTCAAGCTCGGCTCGACTCGAGCTCGACAACTTTTTTTATATAAAAAAAATTAATAGAAAAATATTAAATATTATGCAAGCTCGATTAGGCTCGCGAGCTTCTCGAGCCGAGTATTTATAAACTCGAATTTGAGAGCTACTCGAGAAGCTCGAGCTCGATTCGATTAGGTTCGAGTCGATTTCAATTTTTTTACAAGTCGAACACGAGTAGATTGCGAGTTGATTTGACTCATTTACACCCCTAGTGCGATTATTTTTATATATTATAGATTAAATCAACTGATCAAGTGACACTCTTATGCACCATTCGCTAAAAAAACAACTAATACTAATAATACTAAATTAATTTCAGAATTTATATTGTGAATAATATGTGTATTAAGAAAAGTTATTTCACTCATCTTTTAGATCAATATCTGAAGAGTATCTGAAATAAAATACTCCCTCCATCCATAATAATTGATCCTGATTTTTTTTACATGTGGTTTAATGCAATATGTTAGAGTATATTATGTGATCTTGTGAGGTCCATTTAGGAATTTAAAAGTTGTATATGAAAAATATACAAACATATTTTGTATTTACAATTTTTAAATTCGTAAAAAGATTTCGCAATGCCGCATAAAACTCTCCGACATATTGCATTAAATCACGTGCAAAAAAACAGGACTAATTATTATGGACAGAGGGAGTATAGAGTAAAAATTTAAAAATATTTTATTTTATTTATATTTTAAAAGTTATTATTCCTTCTGTTTTAGAAGACATTGTATATTTTTTATTTGGTTCATTCAACAAAAAATTTACATGTTTAAAATTAAAATTATTTATAAATTCTATTCTCATGATGCACACGTAGTATATAATATTTATAAAAATATGTTTATTATATATTTTTCTTAAATTATATGCCTAAAAGTTCTTGCAATATATACTGGAACGAAGGAAAGATGAGATATTTCTGAAAAAAAATAGATCTATTGTGAATTCGAGTTCCAATGAATTCATATCACTTAAATTTTTTTAGCAGTGATAACGTATATGCATAACAGTAATAGTAAATATATATAATAGTGATAATATATATGCATAACAGTAATAATAAATATATAACAATAATGGTGTGTATATATAACAATAATAATAAATATATACTCCCTCCGTTCCGTAGGAATTTGCACCCTATGGGACGACACATTTTTTAAGAAAAATGTGTTTTATATATAAAGTAGTGGCATTTGAGTAACAATGTGTATATGTTTGTGAGTGTGCATGTAAATCAATGTTTCTTATTTTAGTTGCGTACAAATTTGTGTGGAACGTTCAGATAAGAAAAGTGTGCAAATTTTTTAAGAAAGAGAGAGTACATGAGAGTGATACTATATATAACTGACAAAATTAAGTATATCTTTAAAAAAAAATGAAAACGCAAGTTAAAAGAGGAAACGGAGGAAGTATGAGTTTTGGTGTGAGCCAACATGCGTGTAGAGTTTACAGTTGGACGCCATTTCAGCTCTCCTCCGATGCCCAAGCAATAAATATGGCGAATTTATTCGATTCGATTCCATCCTTCTAAAGTCAAAACCCCTGCCTCTTTTCTTCTCAAATACTCCATTCCTAAATCAAAACCCCCTTTTACTTCCTCAGATTTAAACCCTTCCAAATTCCCATTATCAAGAAAAGATGCCAACCCAAATTTCTCCAAATCTGCTTCGCCAGATCACTCAGTCGATCCAATCGTCGCCGCCCTCCTGGCATTCCGCCATTCTCAGCAACGTTTTGATCTTTCTCGTCGGCTCTCCGCTTCTCTTGACTGGTCTTTCCATCTCCGGCATTGCTGCCGCTTTCTTTCTCGGCACTCTTACTTGGCGCGCTTTTGCCTCCTCGGGCTTTCTTCTTGTCTTCACATACTATGTCATTGTGAGTAAAGATCGCAATCTTCTTCCCCTGTTTTTAAGGGTGTAATATGGATGTAAATGGACTCATGATTGTATGGAGTTTACCTGTTATTCTACTTGATAATTGATCTCGTTAGAGTTGGTTCAATAAACTCATCGAACTTGCGTAATCGTTAGATGACTCTAAAGTTTGGCTCGATTAAAGCCACTTGAAGCTCAATATTTTTGAATTTATCTGCTCGATTGGGTTCGTCTACTGCTTGATAAGGAGAATGAAGCAATCTCTCCCTTTGGATTGTATGGTTGTTTCTTGATTTTGATTTGCAACTTTGTGATATGTCACAGCGTGGTTACTTCGTCAATTTAGGTAGTTTGATGCCTTTTCTGTTTAAATTTGAAAAATAAATCGGTCTCTGTGTTTTCTATACTAGTTTGTGCTTCAATTTTATCGTATGTTAGTTGAACATCTTAATAGAGTGATGGGCTTATAATCGTATCCGAAAAAAAACATCAGGGCACTGGAGTTACTAAAGTAAAGATGGCACAAAAGGAAGCACAGGGGGTTGCTGAGAAAAGGAAAGGAAGGAGGGGACCAGGAAGTGTAATTGGATCAAGTGTTGCTGGCTGTGTCTGTGCTTTTCTCTCGATTCATGGTATTGGGGGCGAGGCATTTGCTCGTCTTTGGGAGCTTGGATTTGTTGCCAGTTTCTGCACTAAACTGAATGATACTGTGTCAAGTGAGATAGGGAAAGCTTACGGAAAGAAAACGTAACTACTACTACTCTTGTGATGTAGTTATCTATTATGTCACATGTGTTAGTCTAGCAAAGTTAAATGATCAAATCTACTTGTGGTTATGGGATATTATGTCTACTGGTAGCTTTTTGGTATAGGTGACTCCTCTTTTTCATGTTTATTGCAAACTCAACACTATTAAATGTCAAAAATCTACATGATTTGGGATAATAACATTTCTTCGGAATTTTACTTATTTTGCTATGTAATTTGTCTTTTTGTTATTTCTTTAGTTATATCTGATAAGTCTTGGTTGTTAATTGAAGAATGGTTTTCCTATTGTAGTTATCTAGTCACGACGTTGAAGACAGTTCCGAGAGGGGCAGAAGGTGGCATTAGCATTGAGGGAACTTCTGCTGGGCTTTTAGCTTCAATTCTTCTTGCTTCTGTTGGTTGTATATTGGGTGAGGTAATAAATATGTTTTCCATGCTTCCTGCATGAATATTGATTTATTGTTAAAGCAAAACTTATACCATGCTTCTTCCATGACTTTTTTTTTTTTTTTAAAGTTCAAACACTTTTTAGGCGTAGTGTCCCGGCCTTTTCTCATGTTACAATAGAAAGAGCTATATCTGCCAGCTGTTATTAGGAGAGACGATTAACCGTGACTTTATCCAAATTTAACCGTGTAACTAATATAGAATTATGTCTGAACAGATAAACATACCTGAAGCCATCATATGTGTGATTGCTTCCCAGATTGCTAATCTTGGAGAGAGTATAATAGGTGCTTCACTTCAGGAGAAAGAAGGTTTTAAATGGGTTAGTGATCCGGTTTCTTTTGCTTGTTGCTGAAGATTTTCTCTTTCTCTCTCTGTGTCTCGTAACACCCTGTTTCTCGTTCAGCTCAACAACGACGTTGCCAATATCATCAACATTTCATTAGGCAGCATTTTAGCCGTTCTCATGCAGCGACTATTACTTCCAAACTGGACGTCATGAATTATGGAAGTGCTCATGAGTGGAGGCTCGCCGATGCTGCATTGTGTACAAATATGTGTTCTGTCTCTACGAGTAACTAGTTGAGGCTCTGCCACGCACAATATAGGTATTTGTTTACACTATACAAATGAAATGGAGAGGTATGCTCACCTGATTTTTCTGATATAGAACATGTTAGCATGACTAAATTATTTCATAGCTTTGGAATTTTTTTCTTATGGTCGCTGTAAATGCCAATAGAATATCTATGGTCTTAAGATTTTTTTATTTTATTTTGCATTTAGCCTGTGCAGCTGCTAGGGTTTTAATGTATTCGGAATGTCAAGATTTTGTGTGAACGGTGCAATTTAAGCGCATCTAATTATTTTCACTGAACAAGTGCAGATGTCCAATTTTTACAGTTCAGTAAAAACAGTTGTAATTATTTGATAAAAATAATTGATACTGTTTAAGAATTTACCTAAATTCGCAGGAGACTTATCCATTGGTAATTTGTAGAATGAATTTAAAGAAGTGAAATGAAATGAAATGCTTTTTTTTCCCGATAAATGTTAGTTGTTAATCGTTAGAAGTTAGTTCACCAAGTCTTCATATACTCATATATCTCATCCAACCTTATATCTCCCTCTTATTCGTTCTGAAAGGGAATTGAACTTGGGTCACTCACTTAAGTGAGGAGTCCGGTGGTCAGGTGAGTTATACCATGGTTTAGCAGTGTGAATGGTTTTGACACATTCTCATGGATAATCAACGATAGAGTCAGAAAATTATACTACCTCCACCTCTAAAAAAAAAGATATTTTTTTTTTCCAACAATTTTGTTTTCTTTATCATTTAATTACTTTGTATATCATTAACTTCATATTCACAAGCAATTACTTAATTTGTAATAGATCACACTATACTTCCAGATACTCTTACTTTATATTCTTTATCTACACTCACTTAAAATCTATCATAAACAAATATTTATGATAGAGGTAGTATTCGCTTAACTATACTATAATTTAAAACAAAAAATTGAATGTGAACTATAAATTGCAAAAGCAAAATTCACACTAAAAGGTTACTCCATCCATTCTGAATTTTTTTAGGGAAAATTACAGGCCGGTTATTAGATTAGGATACTAATCTATAGTTGGTTCTATTAAATCGAAACATTTCCACTGAGTGCTCTACTCTCTATCAAAACCCATGAACTTCCTATAAATTACGTTAAATGCCACTTACTAAAATAGATCCCAAATCTGATGATATTAATGCAAATCTTCCCCAAATCTCTTTCTCAATCATGCTCTCTCTTTCTCTTTCTCTCTCTCTCCAAATCATATCTACTAATTTCAAAATCTTGTTTCTCTCTCTCATACTTTCCTCTCTCTAATTTTCTCCCCTTTCTCTCTCTTTCTCATACTATCCTCTCTCTCTATACATACATATGTACGGCAGTGAAGGGAGATGGATGGAGGACGAAGAACTGAGGCGACGAAGATGGATGGAGGACGAAGAACTGTGGGTTTCGCCGTCGGCGTTGGTTTCTGGGCGGTAATGGGATTTCGCCATCGGAGCAAGGGAAAAAAGAAATCGGTGGGGGAGGTCGGTCCAATCTTTCCGGCGTAGATCGACTGTTGTTTGCAGGTGGTGGACGAGTGGCGGGGTGAAACGGCGGGTTTGATGGTGAATCGCGACTGTGGTGGTTTCTGAAACAGGATGTGTGGTTGTCAACAGGTGGTTGCATAGAGGTAAGATGTGTGGTTGTCAACGGGCTTCGAGCAGAGAAACAGAGACGGTGAATTTTGTGCGAGGTTGCGGCCATGCGGCGAATTCCGGCGTAGATCATGGTTGCAGAGGTGAGCTTTCATTTCCAGGCGTGGACGCAAGGGCTCGATTTCCGGTGTCTGTAATCTTCAATCTGGCTAGTGTTGTGAAATTGATCTAGACAGAGAATGGAGGTAGGCGGTTTCCGCAACACAAATGTTGAGCAGTGAATTACAACTAAGGCGTCGTCTATGTTTATCTTCATTTTTTTTAAATCAAGTGGTACATATTGTGTTTTTGTTAAATCCTCCACACAGTGGTAGAGATTCCTAATTTTTTGTTAATATTTGAAAATTTTTGGGGCTGTTATTTTGGATCAAGTGGTACAAATTGTGTTTTTGTCAAATTTTCCACACAGTGGTAGAGATTCCTAATTTTTGTTAGCATTTACAGTACAATGAAAAGTTCAGTAGTACAATAACAAACGCTATAGTACAATCAAGGTAGAAAAAGAGGCTGGCCAGAAATTCAACTTCAGTAGTGCAGATCGTCGAAAATTATGTCGACAAAGAAGTCGGAGAAAAAAACCAAAATAATTGGATTTGATGGCTACAGTAAAATGTCACATCATCTGACACCATTTCAATATATTAAATGCCTACCTTTTTAAAAGTAATTTACAAAGTACAATCAGAATTAATTGGTACACTCATATAGCCGAAGGTACATAAAAAAACGCATTAGTACAACGCCTTCAGAGCACCAAACTGTCGTTGCCCTTTTTTTTATACTTATATTTGACGCATATATTAAAAAATTACTTTATTAATTTTTTTAATTAATCAAAATGAATTATTATATTTTATAATGTATAAATAGATATAATATTAATTTTATATATAAATTTTTTTTAAGTGTGAAATATAATTGGAACAAACTAAAATGAAAAGTGAATATAGGAATTAAAATTTTTGGAATTGAAGAAGAATTATATATATATATATAGAGAGAGAGAGAGAGAGGGGTGGGGGGGTACTTAAACCGGCATCAACCCTATATCCGTGCCATGGTCTCAAAGAAGGAGCTGTGTGAAGATCAAAGGATCCTGTCAATTAATACATAAAATTTCCCAAGAAAGAAAAACAGGCAAAAGATAATGAAGTCAGCACCCTAACCCGCAGAAGCCCCTGCCTTCTTTTTCCCCTACTGCAAACGATCACTATTTGATCCATCCAGAAGCAGATTAAACTTTTCTTTTGGAGGAGCTTCCAGCCATGGATCGTGCTTTATTATACATCCTCGTTTCGTCGATCATTCCCAAGTTAACAAGAACGACATCTTTGAGAGTCGGGACACACTAACATGTTGACACAATACTATGTACTGCAACTATCTTCACTAACAAAACAAACTTGAGCAAGGAAAGGCATGTTCTTAAGCTGTAAACACTGTCTATCCTAATCTTACAGAGATGGTGTTACAAGAAGAAACGGCCTGCCTTACATCAGAGATGCCTCCTTCGCTTTGAGTTGGTAATATGCGACTGATCCTGATGGTGAAAATTCTGTGAAGTTATATCTGGCACGAAGACAGCAGCATCCGGTGGATTTTGGAAGTGTTTGGGCCAGTAAAGACCTGATGCCGTGGGTGGAGAAGTAATCTCTGGCACTGCCCAAAATGTTTCGGGCACCTGACCGAGACAATCATCGCCTTCGTATTCAGCATCGCCTTGGCGTATGATTTGGGAGCAATCTGAATCTCCAAGCCTCCCACTATCTGCCTGGTGAAATACATTCAGAGACAGTCAGTTCCTATAGATCACTGTTAACTTACATTATCTTGGAGAAATTGTTACTTCCAAGTTTTTTTTTTTTTTGTTTCGACTTTCCCCTTTGGGCAAATGAATCTCTACTTTCTACTCACATACTGGAGCACTAAAAGGCAACAAAAGGATAAAGTGTTTAAACACATAGCTAGATTATCCATTGTCTGAGAGCACGTCTAGACATCAAAGTGGTTATGGGTTTGCAGGGGGCGACTTCAGACAGGATGCAATGAACAGCAAACAAATTGGTAAGAGAATGCTTTACTGTATGAGACCCTGAGCCTATCAACTAGCTTGACAACAAGAACACTAAAGATGTAAAAATTGCATTCAACATAGCAATAGATATACTCCTTTCCGACCATTAAGATAGGCTTGGACAAATTTTGGCACAGAATAAGAAGACATATTAAATGTTACAGGAATTATAAGTTTTTCCTACATTCTTCTTGGTTTACACTTACACAAGATGACAAAATTAGATGTACATTGAAATTTTGTTAAAAGTAACTCTGTTATATAGGGACATTTTGATCAATTAGAAGAATATTTAATGCTTTAAATAAGGAGACAGGTCTATAATTTGGGACACACAATAGGGAGGTAGTAATACATTTGAGATAAGAACCTGTGTAAACCAAACTTTGACAATCTCACCATGATCATACTTCTCTACATTGGGTTTGGGGGGATTAAAATCAAGGTCATGATGTAATACATGAGTGATCAAATCCATGCACAGAAGACAGAACTACCATCACAATAAGACGTAAGACAAAGCACCTCATAATCAATACCTTAGACGAGCCATTGCTCATGAAATTATAATTCTGAGAGAAATCACCGAGCCCGATAAATTCATCGTACTGCCACAGTGGAACACTTCCGCTGGAGATACCTCCAGCAGAAGGCAGTTTAGACAATGGAACATCAGCACTCACACTAGCTTGAGTAAGTCCATTTTTACCATATTGATTAGTCGATAATACAGGGGTGGTACTCTTTGGAGATGAAATCGCTTTTAGCTCCAATGTTTTCTCAGCAGCATTGGGATCTGCCTTACCTAAAGATGATGCTGGATGAGCTTCATTAGCTTCTAGGCCAACTTTAACTCCTGTGAGTAAAAACCTCTGATGCAGTGACACTAATGAATTTGCCGAGTGTATAGCAACATCGCATTTTCGGCAAAGTAAAGCTCTGTCCTGCAGGCAAAAGAAATAGCCTGCGGTCTCCTGCACAATTAGTACACAAAATCAGCAATTAAAGGATGTGAAACTTTGTATGTTTGATACAGTAGGAAGGTGGCATATTGATATCAATAAGGAAAATGATTTCACACTACCATCATGATTAAATAATAGACAAAATAGAAAATTAAGCTTAGTGAAGGCTACACGCTAATTGGCATCGACAAGACAAGAAAACCTAAAGGCATTTAACTCTCTCATTGATGCCCCCCCTTTAAAGAGCATAGAGAAAAGGGCACCTAAAACTTGTTCCGCTATTATTTAATACCAACAAACTCATGGCAGAAAGATCATCCAGTAAGGGAAGTAGACGATTTGTATGGTGCAAACTTGACAATTATAAATTGTTCGTACTAAAAGGGAAACCAGAGACTCAACTAAATTTGCCTTTTAAGGGGGAGTATGGATATATCGAGATTAACTAAATAATATAGCAAAGTCCAAATCCATTCATTTACAAATTTCCAGTTTCCCTTTCCTGAGAGGGAGGGAAACAAGTGAGACTACTACCGACCAAGATCTGACGAGGGTCTTGCAGATTCGAGTATATGAAGTCTGAAATATGGAAAAGAGCAAGACTTGAGAGAGATGCCCACCACTCACCAACTAAACAAATGTGTGATTTAATCTTCTTACTAATGGGTGAAGGTTAACTTATATCCATCGATACCTACACCAAAAGTTTGGCTGTGGTCACATGATATATGATCTTCCATTGAGTTCCATCCAACATCATCTACCCTCAAAACCATATACGAGTGAGGACAGATACATCAAGGTGCTATACACAAGTAACACAACTGCAAAATATGTCTACAGATATTTCCAGGCAAAGAAGACCTCGTCCATCATACAATTAAGGTCCCCATATCATCTCAAATTATATGAGGTAGTTGATCTAGTCTCAGAGCTGAGCTTACACATTCCGAAAATCGGGCATATGATCAGTATCCCTATCCTTCCTTGCACAAGTGAAGTTAAAGACTCCAGGTCCATTTTCCTCCAAATAACTCCCAAATTCAAGTGAAACATAACAGAACAACCCAATTTTATGCACAAGCGGTAATGGAAACTGATCTATTCCACATTCATAGCCCATGATAATTTTTCCCCTTCATTCTCTTTCTAGTTAGAGTTCAATGGCAAAAGTTAAAGGATATACAAATGTAAAATTTCACAATAGCACATCCCCAACACACCAGTAAGCAATATGATACTTTCTCTCTCACACACACCATTCCATAAAACCCCCAAAAATATCAGGCCCTCAACAACTATACACTGAGTATAACAATCACACACCAAAGATATTTTCATCACTGGGAGACAAGTCAAACAAACACAATACCCCCACCATGTGGGTGGGGGTAGGGGGTCTGGGAAGAGAGAGATTAATGAGAGAGAGAGAGAGATTAAGATTGAAACCTGGCAAATATCACACTTGGGCATCTCGGAAGATGAGCACGAAAGTGGGACTCTCTGGTGTTTGCTAGCGAGCTTGTTAGCGGCGTGCACTTTCTGATCACAAGTCAAACAGAGGGCCGCCTCGTCGGCGCAGCAGAGAACGACGGCCTCCGCAGCCTCGCAGACGTTGCACTGAATCTTCATCGTACTAGTTGGTTTTGGAAGACTATGGATCACCTCAACAACTTGCATACGAAGGAAACCCAGACCCAGATATGAAATTCCAAACAAATGGGGGGATTGATGCAGTGCAGAAGAAGATACCCCAGTTGGGACTGGGAGAGCATTGAATAAAGTGACAGAAATTAAAGCATCAATGTGGGGAAAGGGAGAGGGTGCTGTGGTACATAAGAACCTGTACACTATGATAAACCAGGTTTTAAACGACGTCGCTTCCATCTTAATTTGTTTAATTTTTTCAGTAAATAGTTTTAGATAACAATTGAAATATAAATTGATAAAAAAAAACTTATAAAAGTATGCAGATTAAAGCCGAGCGGACTTAATTATATTTTTTTTTTCATATCTTTAGTAATTTGGCTGATTCAATTTCTTCTTTCTCCATTTTTTAGATGATATATATTTTTAAATTTTAACTTCCCATAAACTCTAACTTCCCACAATTCTAGTAAACTCAACTGGATATATATTTTTTAGGTCACGAGATTTTTTTATGATTTCACATAACAATTGAAACATAAACTGATAAAAAAAAACCTTACAAAAGTATGCAGATTAAAAAGGCGAGCGGACTTAATTTAAATTTATTTTTCATATCTTTAAGTAATTGGGCTGATTCAATTTCTGTTTTTTTTTTCCATTTTTTTATATGATATATATTTTTAAATTATAACTTCCCATAAACTCTAACTTCCCACGATTCTCAGTAAACTCAACTGGATATATACTTTTTAGGTCACGAGATTTTTTTATGGTTTCACATAACAATTGAAACATAAATTAATTAAAAAAAATTACAAAAGTATGCAGATTAAAAAGACGAGCGGACTTAATTTAATTTTTTTTCATATCTTCAGTAATTGGGCTGATTCAATTTCTGTTTTTTTTTCTCCATATTTTTAGGGCAACCAAAAGATATGATATATATTTTTAAATTCTAAATTTCATAAACTCTAACTTTCCACAATTCTCAGTAAACTCAACTGGATATATATTTTTTAGGTCACGAGATTTTTTTATACCATAAATAAATGGGGGCAAATCTTGTTTCCAGCAAAAAAAAAGATTTAAATTAAGGTGGAAGCGAGAAACAAATTAAAGATGCGGAACAAAAAAAAAAGATTTAAATTAAGATGGAAGCGAGAAACAAATTAAAGTGGAAGCGGCGTCGTTTAAAACCCCAGCATCATTTGCTGGTTTACCAACCCAGCAGAGAATCCGCTCCCCTGTATTAACTCTTCATTTTCACTTCCATTTGTTTTAATGAGTTAGATAATTATCACATGCTGCTCTCTCCTCCCGTATAAATTTGCACCGAAATGACACATTTTTTAAGAAAAATATATTTTATATATAAAGTAGTGGCATATGAGTAAATATGTGTATAAGTTTGTTAGTGTGCACGTAAATTCATATTTCCTTTTTTAGTAGTGTGCAAATTTATGTGGGACGTCCAAATAAGAAAAATGTGCAAATTCCTGTGGGACAGAGTGAATAGTATATAACAAACGCAAACACGTTTTAATATATTGGTAAAAATATTTTGTGAAGCAATTATCACTGTCACGTGTATACACTATCACTATTATTTATATTTATTATCATTGTTATATATATATATATATATATATATATATATATATACACTATCACTATTAAAAAGTTAAGTATATTTTTATAATAGTAATAATATATAACAATGATAGTGATTATACATAACAGTGATATGAGTTCATAAGAGACAAACTTAGATATTCTAATATATTTTGTAAGTCCATACATAAATCAGTTCACTACAATTTAAATACTCTCTCCGTCGAACAAGAATTTGCACACTCTCCTTATTTAGACGTCACACACAAATTTGCACATTATTTTGATTTACGTGTACACTCACAAACATATACACCTATTTACCTATATACAATTACTTTATATATAAAACACATTTTTCATAAAAAATATGTCATCCCGTAGCGTGCAAATTTTTACTGGGATGAAGTGAGTATATTTTTAAAAAATTACATATATTTTTTAAATATAAAATTTCTTATTTAATCACAAAATTAAGATGAATCAATCCAAGCACAATAGCTCGTAAAGAACAAAGCACTGATTAATTCCAGTATATATATTTGCATCGCAAGATAATATCCTCAAATGAGAGGCATCAGAATACTAATAGCGTTCATTGAATCAACCACTCATTTTGAGTCACCTTTCAATCCTAATTATTCGCATAAACTTAGTTTTTTCAATTAATGTATTTTTTTTAAATAAAGAAATATTTTTAAAAAAAATTATATACAATATATGATAGTTGAAAATTTAAGTTTACGTGAATTCAAGTTTATACAAATTTTTGTCACTATATAAATAATGTTCCATTTGATTCAGGGAGCGCTTGTTTCAATGGTAATGGGAATGAAATTTCATTTTCCTTTTTTACCCTACATATGTTGAATGTATGTTTGTATTTATGGTGATTATATCAATAGTATTGTGCTCCAATTTTGGAAAAAATGAACAAAAAAGAAATATGTTGATTGTGGTATGGGAGATTGATTGAGGAGGATGATTACAAGGTGAAGAGGGGGTAATCAAATGGGAGTGTTGATTACCTTATTTAGGAGGAAAAACAATGTTATGCACCTTATTTGATCTCATTAGCTACTATAATTACTACAATTATATCTCAATTCCCATTACCATTGAAGAATTTCCATACCAAGCGCACCCTCAATCTAATTCGTTTGTTAATTTATATGTTCGTATTATAAAATATTGTAGAATTTATTTATATATAAAATGGTTGAAAATAAATAAAAATTAATGATTAATTAGATGGGGGAGGATAAAGCACAACTTTTCATTTTTAAGTAGACTTATTAATATTGGACAGACTGAAATATTAATTTATCAACAATTTCTTTTTGTCGGCAAAGTATTATGTTGACACTTTAGAGGGAAAAATCTTTTAATTTATGAAAATTTAGATTATCGCAAATAATAATGTTATGTACCCAAAAAATAATTTGTCGTTAATAATAATTAGAATAATTTTTTGTTTTGTTTGTGATAACATATAATTTTTGGAAAGAATTGTATTTTCATATCAATATAATCCATTATGATCAAAATTTTGTACTTAACCATGCCAAATTTTAGTAGTATGATTTTTTTTTTATTAGGAAATGTTAGTGGTTAGTAATTAGAAGTTAGTTCACCAAGTCTCCATACACTCATATCTCCAAGTCAACCTTATATCTTCTTCCTATTCGTTCTCAAAGAAAAACGAACCTGGATCACTCACTCAAGTGAGGAGTCCGGTAGCCAGGTGAATTAATAACATGTACTATTTTATATTTTGGATTTGAGTATTTAAAATCCATGCACCAAAGTAAGATGGTTTTATGTAAAATAATTTTATTTTTTTTACAATGAATTCCTAATTATCCCACAAAAATTTGCACATTTTTCTTTTTAATTTGTCGCACAAAAGTTTGCATATTTTCAAAATGGAAATATTTCTTTAAATCCCAACCCTCATAATCTCTACCTCACGATCTGCATTCTACACATTTTACTTATTATACTTTTTCTTAAAACGTGTACCGTAAACTTTTGAAAAACGGAGGTAGTACTTTATAATACAATGATAGATGATTTTAAATAAAATAATCATTATGAATAAACTAACACACTTTAATGAAATATTTGTTATTATTTAAAAAAATTCATAAAATGTAAACCAGTTGTAAATACAACTTATAGTTATATACATAATACTCCCTCCATCCCATTATAAGTTGCTCATTTTGTCATTTTCGTCTGTTCCACTATATGTTGCTCATTTGTTTTTTTTACGGAAATTACTATTCACTTTTTTTTTATTATTTTCAGTACTTTTTACACTATTTTCATTATTTTTTGACTTTTTTCAATCACATTACATGTACTATATTAATACCAATGCCCAAAAAATATGTGCGACTTATAAGGGAACGGAGGGAGGCAGTACTTTGCTTTTAAAATTGAACTTTTAAAGAGTATCTAATTTCCTAGCAAAAATATCATTTATAAAACACGAATATAGTCACAAGGTGAACCAGTGGACAACAATGAGGTGATCATTTGGTGGTGCTATTTCCAAACAATTTAAAGCACATTGATATTTCTTGCCACTTGGTGTTGGTGGCTCTTCTTAAATATCATGTGACGAAAATACCCTTCTCCCTTATTTTAGGTTAGGCGACTTCAATCTACAAAATTTAATTCCAAGTTTATTTACTACTCTTGAGTCTTGATTATGAAAACTTGAAAAAAAAAACTTATTTTTATATAGATCAGGTGCATTGTAAAATTTAAGGATATTTTTAAAAATTATCTTATTTTAATTATTACTATCTTTATTTGTACTGAAAAATCGTCTCAAGTTAAATTGACTTTTCATTATAAATAGGACTAATTTTTTTATGGAGATGAGATCGCAATCTCGTTAAATTATATGCTGGAGAATCGAGAATATTAGAAAGATTATATTTATTTATTCTATTTTCTTTGTTATTTGATTTAATTAGATTATATTTAGGGTTCATTTGGTTCAATAGATAAAACAAATAACTCAAAATAATTTAGACAAGATTATAATCTAGAGATTATTATCTAGGAGTTAAATAGTATATTTGGATCGATGGATTAAGATAATTAATAGTGTAAGATAATTTCATTTTGAATGTTTGGATTGTAAGATTAATAATAAAAACATATGCAATTGACAATTTTGCCCTCTATATCATAAACAAAAATAAAGTGAATTATGGTTCTCCTTTTCAATATAAGGGGAGTATTTTAGTAAAGATAAAAATAGTGGATTATTATCATACATCTTCCCTAAGATAATATTATCTTCCATTCATAAGATAATCGAATTTTAGTTTTGGGCTTTTTTTTAATCTTGTGCTTTTGTCCATTAAATTAAACATCAAATTAGATAAGATAATTTAATTTATTTTAGTTTATCTAATGAACCAAATAAGACCTTAGTAGATTATTTACTATTTAACATCGAAATGTAATTTCTTATTGAACAGTTTTATATATAAATTGAAAATAGTTGAGTTTTATTCTCTTTATCGTGTTTTATCAATGTTCTTCCAGTATTCGACTTGAATAAATGGATTTGTACACGTATAATCACGTTTATATAATTTTTTGAGCATTCACAGAATCAACAGATTATTATGTTCGTGCTTTCGTCTATATCACTTTTCATTATATACAGGAGAAACTTTTAAATATATAATTAAATTGTACAATATACATAGTGTATGATAGATTTACTTAAGAGAGGGGGTGGGGGAAATCTTATAATATTTTAACTAATGACATATAACAAATATTTTAACACTTAGAAATAATAAACATGTCTATGTAATTTAAATATATTTAATGGGTTAGAAAAAATTATTAGATCCTATCAACTGAAATTACTTTTTAGGAATAATTTATGCAATTTTTTTTTACACTCTACCAAATAATATAATATAAAGTTGAGTAATTCTCTTGTGCACCACATGCATCATGCAACTCAATTGTATTTTTAAAAAGTTGCACCAATTATTACTGAAAAATTATACTATTAAAGATACACATTTCAGTAATAACATTTGTGACTTCAGTAGTATTTTGTATAACTTTTTAAAAATAAACTAGAGTTGCACGGTGCACCTGATGCATACAAAACTAAGACTATAAATTTTAAATACAAAACTTGCATTACCTAATGTGTCTATCAAATGAAGCCTAAGAAGAGATATTAGTTTTGTAAAAAAAAAAAAAAATCAAATATAAGTGGTACCCATTTTTTCTCTCAAAATTGATTATCAATAATTTTTTTTGCTATTACTTTTGATCTGGCTGATATTTAATTGTTGATTACTGAGGTGGTCAACTATTTAAAAGTTCTAGATTATAATTATTTTAAAACACTGAGGATTTATAGATGCATCATGCAATACTATTAATTCTTAACTAATGGAGTGTCATTCTGTAATATATTTCGTATTTTAAAATAATGATCACTGCAAAGTGTTGCGAAATTTTTAAAAATAAATTAATTTTCACAATTATTATATTTTTTAACTTTTAGATAGATAAATCCAGCTACAAAAAACAAAAAAACTCAATTTATATTAAAGTGTATATTTAGGGCTCATTTGGTTCAATGGACCAGATAAATAACTCAAGATAGATTAGACAATATTATAATCTAGAGATTGTTATGTGTAAGTTAAATAGTATATTTGGATTGATGGATTAAGATAATTAGTAATGTAAGATAATTTCATTTGAATGTTTGGATTGTAAGATTAATAATAAAAAAATATGCAATTGACAATTTTGTCCTCCACATCATAAACAAAAATAAAGTGAATTATAATTCCCCTTTCCAATATAAGAGGAGTATTTTAGTAAAGATAAACACAATGAATTATTATCACACTTCTTCCCTAAGATAATATTATTTTCCATTCATAGGTTAATTGAATTTTAGTTTTGGGCTTTTAATTAATCTTGGATTTTTGTTCACTAAACCAAATATCAAATTAAATAAGATAATTTTATTTATCTTATCTTATCTATCGAACCAAATGAATTATTAGTGAAGCTCCATGAAACTCAAAGAATATAATTGTAATGTCATTTGAAAGACTGATTAATTTTGCAGCGATATCACTTTTTCAACAGAAATGTGTTTATAGTTCACTCACAATTTTACATTCTACCACAAATATTCCGAGCACATCATATATTTAAATTAAAAAAAAAAGTGAAATCATCTCAGAGAATGACAAAATAAATTGTGATAAAATTATAATAAAATATGATAATATTTTTAAGAAGAGTGATAATTATTTTTAATAAAAATATTGTCATTTTTTTATAAAATTCAGTGATAGATTTATCATAAAATGTGATAATTTTTTTAAAAAAAAATTAATAGTTACTTTTAACAAAAATATTATTACTCTTTGTAAAAAAAATTACTCCCTCCGTCCCGGAGGTGTTTTCACCTTTGAGATTGCATATTTTTTAAGAAAAGTAGGAAGATGTGTAAAGTTATATTATTAAAATATAATGATATTTTTTGTAAATATGTGAATATTGTGAGGATAAAATTAAAGTAATAATTTCTATTTATATGATGTGAAAACAATCGTGGAATGTACGAAAAGAAAAATGTGAAAATAATTATGGAATAAAGGGAGTAATTATTTTTTTTTAAATTTAATATTTAAATTAATAAGTAAAACATTTTATATAAGTATCATGTTATTATTCATACTGAACTTGTATCCTTTCTATGTTATTGCGTAATTTTTTTCTAAAATTAGAAGAAAAATAGACATGATATATAGACTCCACTGCCCACGAATCTATTATTATAGATTCCATAAATTTATATTTTTATTAATTATTTTAATTTTATGTCGATCTCTCTTGCTTATTGTATCACACAAGACTTATTCTTCAAATTTTCATTTTATTCATATTATTTTAATTTTAGAAATACGTAATTGATATATAGTGCTTATTTACAAGTGCTATAAAAAAAATTTAGAAGTTTTTTTTTTTTTTTTCAAAGTGAAAGATAACTTTGAAGAAAAGTGTTTTTAGGAACAATTTTTAAGGTGCGTTTTCAATCTCTTTTAAAAAATGTACAAACACTTTTTTTAAAATTAGTAAGACTCAATTTATTCATGGGGTGCTTGGTTGGTGACTTTTGGGAGTGAGTAATGATAATCAAAGTCATAGTGTGTATTTGTAATGACTCTGCTATGACTTTGATTCCAATAAACTAAGGAATCAACCATAGTTCAGCTATATGAAAACTATGACTTTCATTCCATACATTTTCTATTCCTATACATTTTTCATTCCTTACAATTTACCAAACGCCCCCTCAAAATAAAAGTAATTCTACACTTTGATAAAGTATTATATAAACTATTTTCATGATATAAACCACTTTGTGATATCCACCCTTACTACTAATTATCAAACTTCTAATCCTACGTGTCTTCACTGATTTGTGTAAGAATTGCTCATTTTTAGAGTGCTTAATTTGATTAAATTCATAGGATTTCATACATTTCTCTTCTTTAAATTGATTTATTGTGCTTAAATGACCAAGAAAGACATTTGTTGATTTTTTTTAGGAAATTGATAATTTTTGGAGCAAAATACATGTTTATAATTTTGGAGTCAATTGAGGTGGATGAGTCGAGAAAATACTAGAGAAAAAAGAAGTTGGGCTCTCAATTTAATTTTAATCCAAGGCCCATTAATGGAAGATTGGCAGCCCATTACTTATGCTGAGAAGGGAAATTGGTTTTCAGATTTTGACCAAATGAATTGGAATTGGAAGCAAGCTGCTGGGTCCCATCTCTTATCTCAGTCACGTGAATTTGAAGAGAGAAAGTTGAAGAGTAGGTTTGTCCATTACCAATGCTTTGACCGAGAAAATAGGAGAGAGGAAACATGGTTTTGTTTATCCACATATTCATTGCTGCTTAATCCAAGACCCACCGCCGGAATCCGGCACTCACGCGAGCGTCGCCTCTCTGTGTCGCCGGAATTAATGCCCACAGCCGCGCAAACCATTGCAGCCCAAAGCTCACTACGCCGGAAATTGAAGTCTCGCCGGAATCCTCCATGGATGTCGAGGAAGCTGCAGAAATCAGCAGCCACTGCCCAGATTTCGAGGAGCGCCACAGCCGACGCCTCCCCTGTTCTCCCGTCGCAGCCTCTGCCTTCACGCCTGCAAGTCGCCGGAAAACCACCGCACCAACCTCCATAGCTGCCCCATCTCCTGTGAGCTGCCGACACTCGCCGGAATCGAGCGCCTGCAATTTCCAACGTCGGAATCCGCCATACAAGCCTCCACAGTAACCTCTGCTCCTATTTGCCGGAAAATTGAAGTCGTCCTCCACCCATTTCCGATTTCGGCTGTCACTTTTGAGAAGTAGAAAGAGGTAAATTCTTTGGTTGGAAAAGTCGCAGACTTGAAAAATTGTTAAAACGATTTTAGATATCGTGCTCGATCAAGGTCCGCGGCCGAGTAACCTTGCATGATCGAGCGTCCTTAAGGAATTTACGTAGCAAAATATTTGGAATTGTTGCTCGACCACTTTTGGTCGAGCAAAGCTACTCGATCGAGCACAAACAAAAATCAGAATTTTGACGGCTTGATTTCTGCCACGTGGAAGGAGAATTGGGCCTTGACCCATTTTTGCAGGAATGTAAGGCAGCATATATATTCAGCATTGGTATGTTTTGGAGATACACAGAGGTTTTTGACACAAGTAATTAGATAGGTAGAGGCAGCAGCGGGTTTCTACACGTTTTTGTGGGGAGCTTCTCTCCCCACACACCACA
Source organism: Prunella vulgaris (assembly GCA_026898435.1). Classification (NCBI taxonomy): domain Eukaryota; kingdom Viridiplantae; phylum Streptophyta; class Magnoliopsida; order Lamiales; family Lamiaceae; genus Prunella; species Prunella vulgaris. Next base: position 2,878,306 of record JAPKLY010000007.1, on the reverse strand, counting down.
CACATTAAATTAGGATTTTATTATTTTGCAATTTTTAGTTAGAATGTTGATTGGGCATTTGATTTCTTGAAGTTGCGAAGAGAGGTGATATTGATCTTTTATTTAAATTTTAATGGTGATGTTTTTGTTTAGTTTTGTTTATTTTAGTGTTGTGATTATGGGTTTGTTGTTATTAGCCTGGGCTAACTTTCTATGCTTTGGGTGTTTGATTTGTGATGAAAATTAGTGTGATCATGATTTGATTGACTTGATTTTGCTATGGGATTGACTATGTGTTTTATTAATGTGTTTATCTTGATTAGATTAATTGAATGTATTTAGTATCTCTTAGTTGATGGGTATATGCTACAATGAGAGTTGGGTGTGTATTTTATTGACTTTGTAGGGAAAAATTGTTTGATTAATTGGATTAAACTAGTAATCTATTGCGTCGAGAGGGGGTAGATGACTTAGATCACCATTAATAGACATTAGGTTCTTTAAATCGAGGATTTGAGAATTTGGTGAGAGGGGAATTATAGGGATTAATAACCGTGTTGAACCTTTCTATAGTTCACTACCCTATGTGCATATCATGTTGCTTGATCACTTAAGCCTCAAAAGGGATTGGTCTTCAAATGTTTTGTGGTAGCCTTTAACTCATTCCAAGAACATAACAAATGATAAATAGTTAAGTTGTGAGAAACATTGATCGAAATTGTAAGGAAAACACCCGAAACATACATCTCTCTTGCACTTCTCGGAAGTTAGTTGGTAGTTTTATTTGCTTTCTAGTTAATTGTTGCTTGTTTTTGTTTCTTGTCAACCTTGCTCGTCACTATAGTATCATGACGACACACAATCTTGGGGCTTCACTACACTCCTAAATCCTAGGTCGATACTACTTGGTCGTATACTTGCAATACTACAATTACCCATTCGCTTTTGAGTAGATTTGCTTGATTTATAAAACGTGCAAAAATACGAAAAAATCATTCACCCACTTTCTCTTTTCACAATTTCTCTGTCTCCCACTATTTCTTAATTTCTTTTAATTAAAATCTCTTATTTTTTCGAGTTCTTCTACGTGGCTATCTCTACTGATCCAAAACCGTCCAAAACCGTTCTCCATATCTATATATACAAATACATTATTCACACATAAATACATGTTCTATCACAATAACTAATTATTGTTTCTCCCTGCGCCGCTTCAATCACATCTCTCAATCCATATTTCAAATATCATTTCATCCTTCTGTTAAAGGTAACACAAATCTCTATATTCTTCTTCTACATTAATTTGTAATACTAATTTTATAATTTCTTCTACATTAATTTGTATAATTTGTATACTGATTTTTATAAAAATAAAAAATTATAAAAATATATCAAAATTATTATAAATCGAGAACATTATCTTAATCTAAAAATTTAAAATTAATTTCTTATATTTATGAGTTCAACTAATCCTACTGGCTAACTTCATGACTCAATTATTTTAAAATTTTCAAATTATATCTATTATTAAGTTTTAAACTGTTCATATTAAAGTTAAACTAAAATAAAATATTAGAATAAGTCAAAATGAAAATTAAAAGTTTAAAAATATATCAAAATTATATAAAGTGTTGATATTAAATTTAAATCAAAACAAAAAATTTGTAAAAATTAAAATTAAAATTTTAAAGATATATCAAAGTTATATTTTTTAAACCAAAATTATTTACAAATTTACCTTAAAAAAGTTAAAACCGTTCATATTATATCTAACCAAAACAAAACATTTGAATATGTTAAAATTAAAATTTAAAAAATATGTGAAAATTATAATTTTTTAAACCAAAATTATTTAAAAATTTACCTAAAATATAGCAATAACATAATTTTATTTACCGAATTTACCTTCAAAAATTATTTAAGAATTTTCCTAAAAATATTTACGGTTATATTTTTAGTTATACTAACAATTCTTTTTTTGAAATTTTAAAATCGTATCCATTAGTTTTAATTTTAAAACCATTGATATTAAATTAAAAACAAAAAAAATTGAATATGTCAAAATTATAAAAGTATAATTTTAAAAATATATTATAATTTTTGTAAAATTAAAATTATTTCAAATTAACCTAAAAAAAAGTAAATTAAAACCAAAATTAAAATTAAAAGTTTAAAAAAATAGCAAAGTTAAACAAAAATAAAACATTCGAATAAGTCAAAATTAAAAGTTTAAATTATATCAAAATTATATATATATTTTTAAACAAAATTAATTACGCATCAATTTTAACTTTATAAGTGTTGATATTAAATTTAAACCAAAACAAAACATTTGAATTTGTCAAAATTAAAATTAAAATTTTAAAAATATATCAAAGTTATATTTTTTAAACCAAAATTATTTACAAATTTACCTAAAATATAGCAATAACTGTTTAAAATATATTATTTACGAATTTACAAAAAATTATTTACAATTATATTTTGTAATTATCCTTAAAAAAAATAAAACCGTTCATATTTAACCAAAACAAAACATTTAAATGGATTAGTCTTGTATGCACCAGTTACACGGTGCAACTCAAGTTCATTTTTTAAAAGTTAAACAGTTTATAACTGAAAAGTTAAACAGTTTATTACTGAAAAGTTAAACTATGAAAGATACACTTTTCAGTAATAAACTGTTTAACTTTTTAAAAATGAACTAGAGTTGCACCGTGTAACTGGTGCACAGGAGACCTACTCCATTTAAATATGTCAAAATTATAATTTTTTAAACCGAAACTATTTAAGAATTTACCTAAATTACAGCAATAACATAATTTTTTTTTTACCAAATTTACTTTAAAAAATTATTTAAGAATTTACCTAAAAATATTTACGGTTATATTTTTAATTATCCTAACAATTATTTTTTTGAAATTTTAAAATCGTATCCATTGTATAGTTTTAATTTTAAAACTATTGATATTAAATTAAAAACAAAAAAATTCTGAATATTTCAAAATTATAAAAGTATAATTTTAAAAATATGTCCACATTATAATTTTTTTAAAACTAAAATTATTTTCAAATTTATCTAAAAAAATAGCAATAACATTACAAAATTTATTTACGAATTTACCTAAAATTCTTTTTTAGGATTATGTTTTTTTAATTATCCTAAAATATGGTATTAACATAAAAAAATTTGTTCAATTAATTAAATTAGAATTAAAATGTCTTGACATCATCTATTTTACAAAATAAACAAAACAAAATATTTGGATAAAATAGAATTTTAATAGTATGTAAAAAATTATAATTTTTTAAAACTAAAATTACTTATTAAGTTGTGGGTTACAGAGTCTCCACATAAACTAAAAATTTATATTGGATGAACTTTCCCAACATAACTGCAATATATTAAAACTAAAAATAACTATAAAATTTTGAATTTTAAAAATACAATAATTTTAAACCAACAATATATTAATGATTGCTAAATTTGTGGTGTGAAACAGTAAACACTGAATTAGTTACAAAATAAATCTGAACAAAATTTGGATAGATTAAAATTTTAATATTATTTTTAAATTAAAAATTTTAACATTAAATGAACCAAAAAAATGTAATTGGATGAAGTTGAAAATTAAACTAAAATTATTTACTGTTATAATAAAAAAAACTACTGAAAAAAAACATTTTCAACGATATTTTCTTACAAATTTAATATTTTATTAAAGGTAATAAGAATTAAATATCATTTTTTATTAACAGTACAAATTACTATTAGAAATTTTAAAATTTAATTCAGCTCCCATGTAATACGCGGGTCATGTACTTAATAAGGTTTATATTTATAAATTTATTTTTTTAAACACACTTTTTAGTGTTTAAAAACAAGCACATAAATACACTCATAATACATTTTCAACTTTTCAATCGGCGATATGCGAATCAAAGTAAGACGCCACATTTTCCCGCCATTTAAACCGGATTGAGCTCTAGGATCTGAGCTTTTGCGAAGAATTTCTCACACTCTACTTCAGCTTCGCAGTTTACGTATACTTGGAAACCATTTCATGCTCAGGAATAAATTTTCGGCGATCCTCTCCATTTTGAGTGTAAGAATCCACGTTTCGTCGCAATTTCCGGTTCCAGAGGCTGTTTCTGGTGCTGCACGCCGTTCTGACCTTTCCGGTGTTTCGATTCTTCATGCAATTTTTGTCCCTTGGGTTGGAAATCATCTCCTCTCTCTGAGAATTTTCGAGTTTTAGGTACGATTTATAGTTCTATGAGTACTTTTAGGAAATATGCGGTGAACTTTTTGCTCTGATCAGTAGCTTTCTACTTCTTCTGAAATCTAGATTTTGGAATCAAGTAAAAATAATCATTATGCTTATTTATCCGTTGATTTTCTGGAGAACAAAGTCGACTCAAGGAAACGCATCACTGATTAGTCGCTTTCTGGTTTCTCTGAAATTTCAGGTTTCGTGAAATTACATTTTTTATTTTAGGTAAAGTATAGTTATTATGCCTATTCATCGGTTGATTATGTAGAGAAATGGAAAAGAGTCGAATTAAGGAAACGCATAACTGATTTCTTTTCCTTTGTCTTTCCGTTGTTTAGCATTGCTCAATTTAGTTGGGATCACCTTTAGGAGAAGTAATTTGATATGAAAGATCTGAATATTTTTATGGTTTTCAGAGTTCAGACTTCATGTAAAATTGTTTACAGATACTGTGATCTAGTGATTTCCAAACTATTCACAGCATTTTGAAATCTCTAGCACCAAGTTTAGCTATTTGATGGGAGTATCTTTTCAGCAAACCTGGATTGCCTTTTGTTAACATTAGCCGTGGGTAAGGATCATAAATAATCAAATTCCTCTAGTGAAAATGTAGTGATTTAACAACAGAGTTCATGTAAAAGTGACTATTTGTCTACAGTTAACATGTTTTAATCCGAGGTCATTGCTTGTCTTTGAGAGTGCAATTTCGCTGATCAAGTGCTTTGGAAGCGATAGAATCAGTTTTAAGTGCACCATTGATGGTAGAGTCCTACTTTTAGCAGTTAGCACATTGTGTAGGATCTCTAGAAAAAGTTTCCCAATTATTCATAATTTTAACTTGCCACTTCTTGTCTAAAATTGGATTAGCAAAATGAAGTTGTTCACTGGAGTAAATGTGCAATTATTGTTTAAATTTATTACTTCCATTTGTAGTTAGAACTGTTGCAGACATTCTCAGGTGTCTAATTGCATTAGCATTTACAGGTTCTTAGTTTCTAAATTCAAATAATATCCTTCAAGAATGTGATATCAACACCTGAGATAAAAGTGTAGTGAACTTCAAATTTTTCTTTTAATATAGATGTGAATGTAACCGATAATTCTGAAGCCTGAAAATGAGGTGCAATGCTTGCTGGCAAGAATTGGAAGGACGAGCTATTGCCACCACCTGCAATCACCTTTTGTGTATCCAATATGCATGTAAAAAGATTGATTTTTCCATATAGAGTTCCTGTTAGATTTTTTATCTTGAACAAATTTGCATGATTTCCTTACATTACTCGTAAGGCCCTGAAGATGCCAATAAGATTCTAAGCAATGATGGTTCTTGCCCCATCTGTGATCAAGTGCTCTCCAAAAGGTATGTAAATGTTCATTAGAATGTTTAATGTGATATAGATTGTCAAGGAACTGTGAATCGTTAAAATCTTCAAACAGCTTCTCTCTTTTTTCTAGTGACGTATACGGTCATTCTGCAAGATAATTTATTTTCAGTATGCTGAGATGAATGCTGAAGTCATTCCTACTGTCCAAGTGCACAATATTAATTTGTTCATCTGTGAAACATCTAGTTTCAGTGGAATATATATTGTTTCACTTGATTAGTTGATTTTGACGTATCTTTTTGCATGTCAGTCTTATGAAGCCTGTTGACATCAATCCAAGTGATGAATGGATAAATGTAAGAAGTTTCTCTAAGAAGTTACCCCCAGATTTTTCTTGAACTCCCCCATCAACCTTTATTGCTATACTATCATGTAAAATATGCTTTATCAGTTCTACATAATATTTTGTTTTCTTCTGCAGATGGCTATGGCTGGAATATCACCTCAGCTAAGTATCCTCAGAAAATTGAAGTAAAATGAATTGTTTTTATGGTCACAAAGCCGGTTGTTTGCTTTAGCATGTGAAACATTTTATCAAAAACTACCTTAATTTTTCAAAATGCGATCAAATTAGTTTTTCCTAAATGTTCCCAGTGTTAAAGAGTGCATATAGAAGTGTGACATTTTATATCGGGCAAAAGGAACTAGAGATGCAATTTAAGATGAACAAAATAGTAGCTCAGTGCCGGTCAAAATGTGAAGCAATGCAAGAGAAATTTCAGGAGAAATTGGAGCAGGTTTACACTGCTTATCAGAAAATGTCTAAGAAGTGTCAGATGATGGAGCAAGAGATAGAGAACTTGTCAAAGGATAAGCAAGAGCTTCAAGAAAAATTTGCCGAGAAATGCAGGTTGATATCCATACTTGGATTTTTCCAAAAGTTCTCAGTCTTTTAATGTGTCCATAACTGACAGGCAGAAGAGGAAACTCGATGAAATGTATGATCTAGCAAGAACCGAAGTTGAATCACTGAAACGGTCTGCAATTGTGCCTGCTAATTTCTCCTTATCTGAAGAACCTGATTTATTCTCCAATCCAACTAATAGGATTGATAACAGAGACCCTATTCAGAGAGGTAACCCCGTTCTGTTCCAAAAAAACATTTTCTGGATAATATCTACTCATCTTCATGTTCTTTCAAAAATACAAGTTAACTTATCCATGGCAGATGGGTCGGTTATTCCTCCTAAAACTCCAGGGCAGAGAGAGGAGATATGGCCAGCAAGGCAGAATTCCAACTCTCCATTTGACATGTCCTGTGGAAGACAGCCCACAGAGGCGGGAAACAGAATGCCTACTGCTCACACTTCTTTTGGTGGTGGGAATGGAATTAGCGGACCTGGGAATCCCTCAATGACTCTGAGAAACCTCATCTTTTCACCTATAAAACGACCTCAGATCTCTCGTAATCGACCTCAGTTGTTCACGTAATGCACTAATTATAGCAATCCTGTTGTGATCCCCCAACAATCTCTTGATTATCACAAAGTTGTTGGTTTTGCAGGTTGTAAATTTTGGATCCTATTGCTGCAGCAAATTAAGCTTCAGGAGCATATCAAAATGTGAGTTGTCTCGGATCTCTATCATGCCCTTCTTACTCTATCATGCAAATAGCAAGCAGTTTTTTGTGCAGAAAGCAAAATCTTTGATCCCCCTCCAAGAATGTCCATCTTATTATCTTTAATTTTTTCTATTGCAGCAAAATGAAATAGTGTAAAAAATTTAAGCAAAATTAATACTACTTGTTCTCATAGTACTTACGATATCATGATTCATGACATTTTGCATTTAAGACCCGCAACAGTCCTACTCCCTATGGGCCATTTATTTTTTTTAAATGAAAACGATTTTATTATCTAATTATTAAAAAAATCATTTTTCTGATAGAGAACTACAAAATCATGAAACAATCTATCCATATAAATACAAATTAACATTAAGGAGCGTTTGTTTCAAATTCTTCAATGGTAATGAAAATGAAATTTTATTTTCTTTCTTTATCCTTGCATATGTTGAATGAAAGTTTGTGTTCATGGTGGTACATTATTAATGTATGCTCCAATTTTGAAAAAAATTAACAAAAAAGAATGTTGTTGGTTGTGGTATGGGGAATTGTTGAGGAGGATGATTATATGATGAGATGGTGGTAATCAAATAAGGTGATGATTACCTGAGGAAAAATAATGCTATGTACCTCATTTGTTTTCATTACATATAATAATTACTATGTGTATATCCTCATTCCCATTACCATTGAAAAATTTTCATACCAAGCGCCCTCTAAGAATTGTGTGATGGCATCTCACAAAATGTATTCAGAACAATGTGTGCTTGGCCTAAAAGATTTGGCAACAAGAAAGAATTCTAGATTTACTCAATGTTAACTTCTTGAGAGTGGAAGTGGAACACAAGAATGAGGTGACACTTAGGTTGGGAATAAGAATTCTAGATTTACTCAATGTTAACTTCTTGAGAGTGGAAGTGGAACACAAGAATGAGGTGACACTTAGGTTGGGAATTTTTCAATCGCCAATGAAAATAAGAATAAATATATGATAGATAAAATAATCAGGGAGAATAAAAGATGTACGTAATGTTATTTTTTTCTTTTAAATAAGATAATCATAATCTATTTGATTATATATATATATATATTTTTAGCCGACTTTCATTACCACTGTCCAGAACTATGCTCCATTGATCATCAAGGATTTTCCTTCAAGTTTTGGTTCGGACCTCTTTCATTGCTTTAAATTTGGCCTCGGACACGTTTAAAGAGATTATAAGGCTCGAAAAATAGTGTTATACGATTCGAACTGCTCGAACTCATTAGTTACTCAATTTATTATCCAGCTAGTTTGATGTCAATTATTTATTTTCGATAACTGTGATTTTTCTTACATTCTATTAAGTTCGTGAGGTTTGGCTCGATTTGATAGATTCATTTATGAATCTAGTCGAGTTTGCTTTCTCATTTATGAGTGTAACTGAGTCAAGTTCAACTCGACAAAAGCTTAAGTAGTACTTGAACTCCTTCGGCTCGAATAACAGCTCTACTCGAAACAATTTCTTTGATGATATAATCTTGTGATCCATCCAAGCACGAACCTCGAAATGCTTTGTGATTGAATCAAATACAATGGTTTTGAAAATCATATCTAAATTCTAAAGATGATGTTGAACTGTGATCAAATTCAAGGATGGAGATTTTGCATTGGAGCTATTGTACATTACGGAATCCAACTTCAGTTAACAAATAAGCTGTTTGCTTAAATTTATGTTGAATATTTTGTAAGGTGTAACATTTTATAATTTGTTTCAAAAGTTAATAAAATGTTACTTTTAATTAATTTATAAGTCACAAAAATATTTGACTAATACAAACGTATAAGACCTTTAATAATTTATATTCCTTCAATCTTCAATCCTAAATTATACTCAGGAGGAGTTTGGTATAATTGAAAAGAATGGAAAGGGTATAGGAATAAAAGTCATAGTTCTCATGTAGCTGAACTATAATTGATTACTTAGTTTTT
>JAPKLY010000007.1:2847786-2859132 GCA_026898435.1 Prunella vulgaris | reverse complement strand
ATCATATAAAAATTGTAATACCTGTAACATCTTCATGAGAAGGAAACATAAATTACATCGATAAACACAAGAAATACATTAAGTTTTGAACAGTGAAGTGATAGCCATCGATAAAATATGTACCATCAGACTCAACAGTGTAAAGATCAACAGATTATGATGCGTAATATGCAGTATTCCTCATTTCTGCTTTTGAATAAGTACCTTAGAACGATTGGATGATGAAAAGTTGAGCTCATGAGGAGAAGGGTACGCATCGATTGGCTTCAACAACAACAGCAATCGCTTCCGCACCATTTTTTCTGGTTTGTTTTTGTCTCACTGTAGGTAATGGATCATAACCAGGCCCCGATTGTGGAGAATTGAATTCGGATGGAAGGAAATAGGATTCGAGTATTATGGCAGTTGCAGAGAAACCAATTCCGATGGAAGGGAATAGGATTACCCGGCCCGATTTTTGCTAGGTTTTTTTTTTTAAATAGTGTGCTGAATTTGTTGATAAGGTGATTAAAAGTTTAAAAACTAAAATTACAAGAATAAATAAATAAAATTAAAGTTATGTATGAAATTATTTACGGATAATTCTATATAAATACATTATCTTTTACTCAACTTTCAATTTAATCCTGAGCTTCACACGATTATTGTAAAAAATCACAACTTTTTAAAAAAATTCAATTCGATACACTTTTTTTTCCGGCGTAACTGATGATGTGTCTTGCCGGAACGCGTGAAATGTTAACACGCTGGCGTACACTTTTGAAATACTTTTTTTGTTAATTATATATAAATACACCACCTTTTACTCAACTTTCAATTTAATCATGAGTTCACGATTATTATAAAAAATTACAACCTTTTAAAAAGTTTCAATTCGATACACTTTTTTTTTCCGATCAGCAACTGGTGGCGTGTCTCGCCGGAGCACGTGAAATGCTATCACGCTGAATTACTTTTTTATATTTTATTTTTTTCCACATCATATATTATATATATAAAATAACAAAATTTTATATTAAAAAATATTTTTTGAATGCGAAATATTATGGAAAAAAATATTTTCCACCATATTCAAGAGGGATTTGAAAAAACTGTGTTAATGGTACCGAATATCAAAACCATAAAAGGTGGTGTATTTATATAGAACTAAGTGGTGATATTCGGTACCATTAACACAGTTTTTTCAAGTCCCTCTTGAATATGGTGGAAAATATTTTTTTCCATAGTATTTCTCATTCAAAAAATATTTTTTAATATAAAATTTTGCTATTTTTTATATATATAATATATGATGTGGAAGAAAAATAAAATATAAAAAAGTAATTTCACACGTGTACGCCAATGTAACAACATTTCACGTGCTCTCGTGAGACACGTCATCAGTTGCTAGCAAAAAAAAAGTGTATCGAATTGAAACTCTTTAAAAGGTTGGAATTTTTTATAATAATCTTGAGCTCAGGATTAAATTGAAAGTTGAGTAAATAGTGGTGTATTTATATAGAATTAACAAAAAAAGTATTTCACATTCGTACGCCAACGTGACAACATTTCATGCACTCCGGCGAGACACGTTATCAGTTGCTGACCGGAAAAAAATGTGTATCGAATTGAAACTTTTTTAAAGGTTGGAATTTTTTACAATAATCGTGAAGCTAAGGATTAAATTGAAAGTTGAGTAAAAGATGATGTATTTATATAGAATTAACCCAATTATTTATATAAACTTATTTATTAGATATTTAATTAAGAGTATTATGTATTGGAATAACTAATCCTGATTTCAATATTATGACTAGGTTTTTTAATTCTAAACTAATTAATATATATAGTACTTCTTTTTAATATGAAGGACAAGACTGAATAATAATAGAAGACTCTGTTTTTATATGTTTGTAAATTTACACATTTTATATTTAAATTTTTTTACAAATTTTTTATGAAATATGTTTATAATATAAAATTTTATATTAGAGTTTATAGATTTTTATGTCCCGTAACTTTGCTCTAGTTTGATTTCAGTCCTCATGGAATATACATTTTGAAATTAGTCCTATAAGTTTGATTTTTTTTTGAATTTGGTCCTTTTACCTGCTATAGCAGGTAACCAAACATGTAACCCATGATTTTTTTTTTTTTTTTACTAAACACATGTCATATGTATACAATCATAATTAATTAATAATTAAGCAAACTATAATTAATTTACACATGTCATTTATATACACATACATATATCATATATAGCTATGTATGTATATGTTTAGTTTTATAATTAATTAATATTTTAAAATATAATAAATACTACACTTAATTTCTTAAACTATATAATTATAATAATTATACTAATTATATTATTATTAAAAAAAATAACAAACATATACAATCACATATACATGGACACACATGTACAAATTTCTATACATCATATATAAATAAAAAGGAAATTAAAAAGAAGATGAAGTGATGAATAATACCTGCATTTGTGAGTTGAACGATATTATTTTTTTCGTTACAAAAAATAACCTTAATATATATCATTACAAATAGCAAAATTTGGTTACAAATAGTAAATAATATATTATAATAAATTAAAATATATAATATAGGTATATAAAAACCTAAATAATATTTACATGAAGTTTTGAAACTGAAATAATACTCAAGTTAAAAATATTATATTATTTGAAAAATATTAAGTGAAATTTTTATATATCACATAATTGAAAATAGAAGAATATTCTAACTAGATATTATGACAAAAATATTACCTTTATAGTTTAAAAAATTATGTATTGTGTTCTCAGTAAATAACATTTATATCATAATTAAATTAGTTAGTTTTTTTTAAATGATCTTAATATGTATATAATTTCTATACATATTATTATATATTAATGTATATATACACAATATTATATTATATATATCTTAATAAAATTTATGATAAAGCAAAATAATTTAAAAAAGAATCTACACATGTCAAATTCTTGAAAATTGTATATGTGTGTTATTTGTTTAAGAATTATATAATTAGTATAATTATTATAATTAAATAGTTGTTTAGAAATTATGTGTAGTATTTATTATATTATAAAATATTAATTAATTATAAAGCTAGATATATATAGTTATATACGATGTATGTGTGTGTATATAAATGTTCCGTGTAAATTAATTATAGTATGCTTAATTATTAATTAATTATGATTGTATATATATATATGTCATGTGTTTAGTAAAAAAGAAAAAGAAATTAAAAAAAAATCATGGGTTACCTGTTAGTTTCCAAATTCAAAAAAAATTCAAACTTACATGACTAATTTCAAAATGTGTATTCCATGAGGACTAAAATCAAACTAGAGCAAAGTTACGGGACGTAAAAATCTATAAACCCTTTATATTACTGTATTCATTCATTAACATCATAATATTTATGTAGTAATTTCATTGTACTTATAAATTAATATCACGGTGTAAATGTTATTAATATAAATTTATAAGAACAATAATATTACTGAATGAATGTTATAATATCATATTTTTATACTATGAATAAATTTTACGTAAAAGTGACTCAATATTTATTTACATTTTAACCCTTTTAATTGGCTAAGAATATGCAATTGAAAATGAGAAAGATATAAAGAAAAAAGAGAGTACAATCGTGCAAAAAATATTTTTCATGTAACTCTGTTTTTTTATATTTAAAAAAATTAGAATTTTAAAATTTAAAATTAGCTCTAGTTTGAAATTTTGATAAGCAGTTTTAGAAAATCACCGCTACCACACCGTAAATCTTATGGTCAAACTATTAAAAAGAACACCCAATTTACTACTCTCTCCGTCCCAGTTTTTTCTTCTTACATTTATTATATTCTCCTATTGAAGGGAGTATCTATATAAATTCTAATGCCCTGTAAATTTTAAAATAGATTTTTAGAAACAGTTGAAAACCAAAAACACATAAACTTTTGAGAAAAAAGGTTTAAATTGCAAAGTGAGATATTTTTATAATACAATCTTAAAACATATAAATAAGTGTTTTTAAATTTGCAAACACATCATAAAGACTTTAAACAAGTATAAGTTCCAAATATAACAATCTCTTGAAGCAAATAAAGTTTGTGCAATAATTCACAAGCCACCTAAACTTAATTGAAAATTTTATGTATATTATTTAAACACATGATTTTTATCACCACATTTATTTAATCCGCAAAACTCAAAATTTTAAAGGTGAAATTCGGTCACAATCTCCTTAATACCAAGAGAATATTTAGTTCAAAGGATAAAATTATTTGTTCGATCCAAATATATATATTTTGAACGAATAAATAATTTTACAATTTAAACCAATTACATAATAAAAAGAGTGCGATAATTGCCTAACACACCCAATTATTTTAGTTATTACGACGAAGTCAAATACTTAAAAATACTATACACATAGACTTAGTTTCTCACCATGCAATTCAAATAAATTTTTAAAAGTTACATTTGTTATTATTGAAAAACTACACATGTTATTACTGAAAATTTATTTTTAAAAAAAATATTTTTTAATAAGAGTAGGTATTGTGTGAGTAATACTCACCGTAATAATTTCGTGAACGACATATTTTATTTCACGCAGTAACACACAATTCGGTGTGTAGTGTTAATTCATATGCAGTGTAGTGTTAGTTCATATACAGTGTGGTGTTAGTTCATATACAATATGATTTTAGTTCATTCACTATGACATACTACGTGTGGTGTTAATTCATATATAGTGTGGTGTTAGTTTATATACATTATCGTGTTAGTTCATATACAATATTTTATGTCATTTATCTTTAAAATAATCAAATATCAAAATACTTAGAATAAATTGTTGTTCACCATAAAATTTACTGTGTGTATCATTCACATAATACTTTATCTTTTAATAATAATATATATAATTTTTTAATAATAATTAATATAATTATTTAAAAGTACATCTGAATTATGTGGTGCATTTAATACCTAGAAGAGTAAGACATACACATAAATATATTTAGCAAAAAATTCGAGTGTGAATAAATGCACTATTCTTTCGAAAAGAAAAAAGAATTTAAGGAGATATTTTGTATAATTGTAAAGAATAAAAATGGTATAGAAATTAAATGAAAGTTATAGTTCTCGTATAGCTAAACTATGATAGATTTCTTAGTTTATAGAAAATCAAATTCACAGTAAAATTATTCTAAATACAATATAACTTTGATTACTATTACTTACCTTCCAAAATATGGACGGAAACACCGCTAAAATATAATGAATTGGCATCGATGATAAGTTGATAACTAGAATGTAATCGCCCATAGGTCCAAAAACCTATACTATATTTGGGTAAAACTACCTAACCCTTAACCAAACCCGATCTGAAAACGGTGTTCATTTCGTTTCCCCCTAAACCACACCATAGTCAAGCGGATCCAATTTCCGGGTATATCACATATACGGAAAATCTGAAATCCAAACCCTAACCCTTTTCCACATTTCGGGTCTCCGATCGGACTTTCTCGGCATATCCAACCACCACATATCACTTGCAGGTTCGATTTTTTCTTCATGTACGTGTTGGATCCGACCCGATTCGGCGGATCCAACGGGGTGTCCGATCTGAAATTCTTTTTGTAATTGGTTATCTGTTATGAAATTGCTGTGAATTTCTTTAACCGCTTGCGATTTGGAGTTTGAATATGAATTCGTTCTGTGCTTTGAGCTGAATTATGTGGAATCTGTTGGGGGGTTTTCGTGGAATTGTTTGGTTTCTTGATATTCCGTCCTGTAGAGGAGTTAAGTTTTTGTTCTGCAGTGTGTATTTGTCTGTCTTGGTCAGGTGATTGAATTTTGATCTGCTCAGTTCCTGTGTACACGAGATTTCAGAATTACTCATTGATCTGAATACTTAGCTGTACTTTAGTGTGTAGTGTAGATTAGTTGGCTACTATTATCTCATCAAGTGGTCCATCTGAAAATGAGAAGTATGTCTCTGAAACGCATGTAAGAGCATGAGAATCAAATGTGCTAAGGGATCAAGTGTCTTGATTGGAGAGAAAAATATGGATATGTCAAATGTATTATACATTTATTCATATATCCCCTTGTCATATTTGACAATTTTAATACTCCCACCACCCCTAAAGAATTTGCACATTTTTTTATTTAGATGTCACATATACACTATTAAAGAATATCGATATTTGTGTACACTCGCAAAACAATACTCCCTCTGTCCCAAGATAAATTTCACACTTTTCTTATATGGATGTCCCAACTCTTTCTTCACACCCCAAAAAAGGAAACAACTTACACTCACAAAAGTCAATAAAGTACACTTTTTATATTTTATTATTTAACTTCACACTCACATACTTCATTTTTTCTTAATATGTGTGAAACTCCACCTATGAAGAAAATGTTGGGACGGAGGGAGTATTATATATATATATATACATATATATATTTACTCATGTATCACTACTTTATTAAAAAAATACATTTTTTTAAATCACGAGAAATTTCAGGGGTACAAATTCCTCTGGGACAAATAGGGTACATGATAAGCAGACAAAAGCTTTTCTACGTGAAAATGGGGTACCTAAAAGTATTTCTGTCTCTTGCTATTGGTGTATAGGCTGTTTCTATTAATGTCAAGTGGCCTACTGGTGGTTTCTGTATTTACATTACCGTTCATGTCCATTGCAATATATCCTGTTTACGAACATGACTACCTTCGGTTTCAGCCCTGTTTTCTAAGCCTCATGTCAGCATGTTCTTTATTGCTCTATATCAGAGGTGTCTCATCTTGATTCTTGTTTTTGTATGTATTTGTTAAATCATTCAATAGTCTTCAAAACCCATATTTGTGCGCGTGTTTGTTTAATCTGTTGTGAACTTGTAGTCAATATGCCAAATCATGATTTTCTTAGTAGTTTCACTTTAGTTGTCAAACTCATAAAAGTTAATTGGTATTGCTGCCCTAACTGAAAGGAGCTCTATTATGACGGCAGTTTCACATAGTTCATGCAGATTAGGTACTTTAATAAGTTTTCCATGTTATGGAAGTATTAAATGAGATCCCTCCCAAGAAAACGAAGAGATTGACTTCTGTTGTTTGGAACCATTTTGAAAGAATCAGAAAGGCAGACGCACAATATGCAGTTTGTGTCCATTGCAAAAAGAAACTAAGTGGGTCCAGTAATAGTGGTACGACTCATTTAAGAAATCATTTGTTAAGGTGCTTGAAGAGATCAAATTATGATGTTTCTCAGATACTTTCTGCAAAGAGGAAGAGAAAAGAAACTAGCCAGAGCCCTCTTCGTCAAAATAATCTGGCTGTAGCAACCATTAACTATGAAGAAGGGAAACTAAAAGATGAAATCCTCTGTCCTATGCCTCTTAAGTATGAGCCCGAGCAAAAGAAAGAAGAAGTTAACCAAATGATCAATCTTGGAAGTGTTAAATTCGATCAAGAGCGCAGTCGGTTGGATCTTGCTCGAATGATCATGTTACATGGTTATCCCCTGGCAATGGTGGATCATGTTGGATTCAAAGTATTTGTTAAGAATCTGCAGCCTTTGTTTGAGGTTAACAATAATGGATCCACTGAATCAGACTGCCTGTCCCTTTACAAGAGGGAGAAACAGAAGCTATATGAGGCCATTCGTCATTTGCATAGTAGAATAAGCCTTGCTGTTGACATGTGGCTTTCACCCGAGAATGGTGAGTATATGTGTCTTACAGCTAATTATATTGATGAGGATTGGAGGCTACAGAAGAGGATGCTTAATTTCATATCATTGGAACAATCTCACACTGATGAAACACTTTCAGAAGCAATAATAAAGAGTTTAACAGACTGGGCTATTGATCGTAAGCTGTTCTCCATGACATTTGATGACTGTTCTGCCTCTGAAATTATGGTGTTTAAGGTTAAAGATTGGTTATTTCAAAACCGACCTCTTTTAATGAGTGGTGACTTATTTGATGTACGATGTGTTACCCATCTTTTGAAGTCCATCGTTCAAGAAGTCATGGAAGCTTGTCGGGATGTGATACATAAAATACGAGAGAGTATCAGGCACGTTAAAAGTACACAAGCATCCCTTGGGAAATTTAATGAAATCGCTCAAGAAGTAGGAATCACTAATGCCAGGCCTCTAGTTCTTGACTGCCCGATGAAATGGAATTCAACGTACTCGATGCTCGTATCAGCTCTAGATTACAGAGGTGCCTTTTCTGTTTTGCTGGATAATGATCCAGCTGACTCTAAAGTTTTATCAGAAACAGAGTGGGAATGGGTCAGTTCTACGGCAGGTTTCATAAAATTTCTTCTTGACTTCACAAATAGCATCACAGGAAACAAAAACCCAACTGCAAACATATTTTTTTCTGAGATATGTGATATGAACATTCAACTAATCGATTGGTGCAAGAGCCCAGATGAATTTCTTAGTTCTGTAGCCTTGAAGATGAAGCTCAAATTTGATGTGTATTGGAGCAAATGCAGCTTGACTTTAGCTATAGCCGCAATTTTAGATCCCCGTTTCAAAATGAAATTGGTCGAGTACTATTTTAGGCAGATTTATGGTAGCGGTGCTCCTGATCGCATCAAAGAAGTTTCTGATGGACTCAGAGAACTCTTCAATGATTACTTAATGGGCGGGCCATCTTCTCCGGATCAAGATTCAGCCCTGCCTGGTAGCTACTTACCCAGTTCCAGCAACAGCTCTCGAGATAAACTAAAGGGCTTCGATAAATTCCTATATGAAACTTGCCAAAGTCAGAGCATGTCATCTGATCTAGACAAGTATTTAGAGGAGCCCGTTTTCCCCCGTAATTGTGATTTCAGTGTGCTGAATTGGTGGAAAGTTCACACACCAAGGTATCCAATATTGTCTATGATGGCACGTGACATGCTTGCTATTCCCGTTTCTACCCTTGGACCGGAGGTCGCGTTTAGCAACTCCGGCAGAGTGCTCAATAGGCATCATAGTTTGCTAAGTCCAGATACTAGAGAGTCTTTGATATGCGGCCATGATTGGTTGAAAATGGAACCAGAAGGTATGAACAGGCTAATGTTTATAGTGAGATAGGGAAAGTAGTTTTTCCAGTTCTGTGATTTATTCCAATTTTAGTTCCAATCATATCGACTTTCACGAGTTGAAAATGGTCCTGTAACTTCTAATTTTTGACATTTTTGTCCAGTAACCAGCCATAGAAGGTACAACATTCGGTTGACGCTGATGATGAAGTCCGATTGGTCAACCAAATGTTTCACCTCTTAAAGAAATATCGGACCAAAATGTCGAAAAATTAAAAGTTACTGAACGATTTTCACTTTGTAAAAGTCGACTAAACTCGCAAAACTAACCTGATTAAAAAGAAAAACTATTCTCCCGATTGAGATATATTTTCTTTAGAAAGAATGTTAAATTCGCAAATTCCTGTTTCTACAGCAATCAGCCTGCCTCTGAGCAGTTCGCCCTTGCCGCTCTCTGTGGAAACAAGTTGATAGCTATATGGTATGGTCTATATCATTTTTTTTTTCTGATTAAATTCTGGAATTTTACTGATTCACATTCTTGAATTCCTTATGAAGGTGACTTGATAGTGAAAAACAGATCCTCCTGATCTGCCCAGAAATTTTCCCCGTTTTTTTTTTCTCTGTGTCGCTGCTGTAGATCTGTGAGAATGAGATGAACAATAGTGTAGCCTGCCCTGTTTATACTTTGTTTTAAAGGCCTTTGCTTTGTGAATCTTGATTTAGCAAGTTTTATCTATGATTGTATTTAAATAATTATTATACTAATCGATGTAACTTTAGATAAAATAAATTTTATTAGCTTTTTGCCGTTACATCAAAACTTGTATGAACTTGGCTCAATGAAATTTCATGATGAACTTGGTTGACTATTTTTTAATTTGAGTAATGAAAATCAAAGTTATAATGTGTATTTGAAATGACTTTAATATTATTTTGATTCTAAAAAACTAAGAAATTTACCATAGTTTAGCTATTTGAGAACTATGACTTTCATTATATATCATTTATATTCCTATACCATTTTCATTCCTATACTATTTTCGTTCTTTACAATTACACCAAATGCCCCTTTAGTATTTGAAGTAATTCTATTTAGTATATCATTGTTTAGGGGTGCCTGATTGAAGAGAGAAGTATGAAAGAGTATTTACTTTCGATTAGTAGAGGTATAAGTACAAATAGTACTCTCTCTGTTCCACAGGAATTTGCACACTTTTTTATATTTGGACGTCCCACACAAATTTGTACACTATTAAAAAAAGAAGCATTGATTTATGTGTACATTCACAAATATATACATATATTTATTCATATGTCACTACTTTATATATAAAATATATTTTTCTTAAAAAATGTACCGTTTTGAAGGGTGTAAATTCCCACGTGACGTATGGAATATTTACTTTGATATTAGAGGGGAATGAAAGTATTTACTTTGATATTAGAGAGGAATGACTTTCATTCCTCCCAATTAGTAGAGTTATAAGGACGGGGTAACTCACATTTGAGGAATCAAATTATTATTTTCATTCTCAACACCAAACAACATATTTAATTTTATTTCTCATTTCTCACTTTGATACTCCAAACCAAACACCAACTTTGTATGTTAAAAAGTACTCCCTCCGTCCCAAAACTACTTTCACATTTTTCTTATTTGGACATCCCAACTCTTCTTTCACACACCTAAAAAGGAAACTTTTTTCACTTACAAAAGTCGACAAAACACACTTTTTCTTATTTTATTATTTAACTTTACACTCACATACTTATTTTTCCTTGTTTCACGTGCCCGGGACTACTATGAAAGTAGTTCCGGGACGGAGGTAGTATTATTTTATATATTATACAGTATTACTTCAAAAGAATAGACTTCACGCGATAGACACATATCTTTTTATGTTGAAGACTTTTGGGGGCTCAAGGTGAACAAAATAAAAGTCCTTCCTAGTACTTGATAAAAAAAAAATTATATAAGCACACAATGAATAATGATGGACTCATGGTGAACAAAATAAGTTGGAGGATTTCAATTGTAAATAATAGAAGTAGGGGGGGCCTCCAGTAAAATAAACTATGAAATTTTATGGTGCCTAAGGATGACACGAATAAATTGAAAAATGGTCCAACCATGATATTTTATGGGTTCAAAAATATTTATTTATCTATACATATGCTTTCATTTTACCCTTTGTCCCTTTTGTATTTGTTGTGCACATGTTAAGTATTGTACATTTGTACTGAATGTACTGGTTCTGGGGACCTAGCAT